>JABUQX010048816.1:22500-25752 GCA_015478945.1 Trachelipus rathkii | reverse complement strand
CCTAATATATACTTGTATATATATATATATATATAATATATAATATATATATATAATATAGTATATATATATATATATATATATATTATATATAATATATATATATAATATATATATATATATATATATATATGAGAGGCTTGTGGTGCATATGGTCCAACGGTAGTGCGTAAATAGTCTAGTCTTGAAAAATCTCATAATTTACAATACAAGAAAATATTCAACCTAATATTTTTTTATTTTTGATATTACAAAAAAAAATTTGCTTTATTTTTTTTCATTTTATTTATTTCAAAATAAATAATTAATAAAAAGATAATAAAACATTTCAGACCCTATTACTTTTTTTTTTATCTATAGGAAATTTTCACATCAAACTAGACCTTTGCTTTCTTTGAAATACTTAGCCTTCTATTCCAGGTTTGTTTTCATTTGAATTTCGTTTCACGAATTCAAAGGGTGAATCAACAGAATAATGACGTCAAAATAAAGAAATCAAAACTTGGCGTAATTAATCAGACATTCCGAAAGCTAAACCCCAAATTGGCTCATAAACGTTCAACTACATTCGGAAATGCAGCTTATTTACACATTTTAAAATTTTGCTCCAAAATGGAAAGTTATATATTTTGTGAATAATTTTATTATATAATATAAATGATTTACATTCTTTTTATATAATATTATATTCATGAGCCTCCTAAGCTTTCTTTTTACTTTTCAAGCTTTGGTTTGAAATAAAGAAGTGAATGATTAATTTAAAACAAAAACCGCTGTATGGTTCCTAAAAAACAAAGACAAAAAAAAAACATAAAAAAAAACAAAAAACCAAAAAAAAAACAATCATTTGTTAAAAATAAATTCAATAAATCATACCTATCATTAATCATAATATATGATATATTATTATATATATATATATATATATATATATATATATATATAAAAAATAAATTATTATAATATATAAAATATATATAAATAAATATAGATATAATATATATATATATAAATATATATATATATATATACTATATATATATACTGCTTAACACAGGTTTTTAAATTTATAGAGGATTTGAATCCCTTGGTGTGACTTGATTTTTATAAGGTGTAACACATGGGAGTGATAGTGAAATTACTTTATTTTATTTATAGATTACCTAAGCTAAATAAAATTTGCCTTACTCTCGTTATTATTACACGCGGATATTAGGGCGGAAAACTGCCTATACTTCTTCTCTAGTAATATAGAGAACTAGTGCGAGTTCGCATACACACCTGCTCGCCTGAATCTCAGCGAGTCGACCAAAGACATTTGTTATATAACCTTAATACAATATCGCGTAGCTCCGGTGTACGGTGTATCTAATACTCGATTCCTATATATATAGTAGTCAATATCCTGTCTTCATCTTACTGTACTTACAATGCTACCCGTCTACTCTCGCATTGTGGTCAGTTTCGTGTGCTCACGAGCTGTTCACTCATTTCATAATATCCTCTTTAACTTAGTGATCACGGCTGTGTGACTTCTTCGCAAATCTCTCTCTAACACTATATAATATATGAGTCAAGCTCTCTCAAATAGTGCCCTTAACATATCCAGGTACGCGTAGTCTCACAATCTCACATCGCCTGCGGTTTACTATAATTTCCTAAGTGTAATACCCTCAGCTCAACCTACGATGCAATCCTACTCTCCATCAGGTGACATATATACTGTCCTCTCCGCTAGTTTTATGACCCGTCATGTTCGGCGAAGTGCACGGCCACCACCTCGTCTCACTAGTACTCCTCTCTTCAACTCTCCTCTGTTACTCACAAAACATCCGTACACTATATACTGCTCGCTCAAAAGCGGCATAGCGAAGAGCTTATTACTCATAGATATTATATTGAGTATATCGCCAAGTTGATTACCTACATATAATATCTCTGCAGATAGGCCGTGACGTGCGCTGGGCAAGAATACACTTGGGTAGGCCCAGAGTTCGGTCACGGATTCTGTCTAGTATCACACTGCTACATATATAATACTCAGCCTCCTATATATAATAGACTTATGCCTCGATGCTAGACTGTAACCATTTCAACTCAGATCCTGCTTATATAACCTGTCTCTACCGCGTATCATCTCCTCTCCTCTGAGCGCAGTTACCTCTGCTCAGAGATCTACTTTGTACTCCAATGCGTTCTAGGTACTCATCTCTGATGTTAAAATTCGAGTTCATTACTATCACAATATGCCTTACTTTAAGGTGTGATTTAATATACGAACCTCGCAGACATTCTTCTTCTGTGTGTATAATATCGTCGTGATGCGTCGCTTATACAACATAACCGTCTATTGTGATTTATATAAAGCTCTCGCGCGTTATAAAACCTCATCGTATTATATAATAAACATCCAAACTCTCCGTTCGCTATATCAGTCCGAGCTGGCGCTCAGTTGTAGTCGATCGACCTTTTTTCTAAATTAAGATTGCTCGTTTACTCAGCGCTCAGAATATCTCTCGCTCGAGAAGAGACGTGACGATTATCTTCTATACATATATAATATATATAATTACCTATCACACATAATAACACACTCATTATGTGCTCGTCCTTTCATACATATCTTATATATTCTTTTAAGAATGCCCCCAGATATAATGATCTTAAAGTTTTTTGTGCCCATGTACCATTCATTGAAAAGCTATTTTTATAAATAATTTTTGCTATATAGTAATATTCTCTTCTCCTCCAGAAAAACAAATTCAGGCGAGCAGAGTGGCTTCTATTTACAAAAAAGATTCAAACAACACATACTGACAGACGAGCCACACATTTCGTACATATTACCGTAAGCCAGGTGAAAAGAGACACCTCGGAAAAAACGCTTTTACAAATAAGATATTCATTCAGCATTTATTACTCTTATCGTCTCGACATATTAGTTAGGATAGGGACAGGACCTAAGCCCGCTCCCATAATTAAAACAGAGATGTTGACGTAACAATTGACGTCATTACATGTCCGCCCAGAGTGCAAAGATAAATTCTCACTCCTAAAGATAAAGAGGCGCTTCTGTTCAGTAGGAAGACAGCGAGTAAATTTCTAAAGTGAACTCTCAGCCTCTCATTATTATAGCCGGTAATATTTATAAGAATGTGGTATGTATATTCTGCTCTTATTCAGGTTTCATCTTCTCTACTCGCATTCGTCCTAAACTAGCTTTCTTTTTTAACTTCTATAAATTTTACTAAC
>JABUQX010048816.1:10000-17500 GCA_015478945.1 Trachelipus rathkii | reverse complement strand
ATGGCAAAAATTTGCTAGAAACTGTACAAGATGGTGAGTGAATGATTTGAAGTTGTGAACAACTTTGCCTATCTCTAATACTGTAAGCTATATATAGTGGCACCAGCAAGAAAAATTTTATTGATTTAGTCTATAGCTTACTTTCATAATTTCGTTAAATAATGAAGGAACATATGTATATAATTTATAAACCCCTGAATAAAATATTAGTTTTCCCGGACAAATACTTGTAATATTGCCCCATATAGATATAAGAGAATTGCCAAGTACTAATTTAGATTGATGTGCATTTTTGTAATTTAGTTGCCGATATTGTATTTTAACCGCAGAAAAGTTTAATTGAAGTTTAAACAGTACCCTAAAGGTAAATCGCGACAATATGTAGGTGCCCGGGGTTTATGACTTGCAAGGGGAGTCACCGTAGAGGCTGGGGGGGGGGGGAGTCTCTGCTTCACTTAGCCCCCTTTCCATTTTATGAGCCTTTAAGAAGGTGGGCGCCTGAAATCCGGTAGTGCTGTTTTGAACTTTTCTTTGGACATTGGAGTTGATCTTTTCTTTCAAGAATTTTTTATTTTTATCTAAATAATTGAATCAGAAACTTCGGTATTAATCTTCACTTCAAATTTAGGAAGTTTAAGCGCAAGCTAAACTTTATCAACATTATCTCATTCGGTAAATATAAGATTAATGAAAGTATTCCTGGTAGTTTGTGGTCTTTCATGACTTGCATAGTTTAGAAAAATGCAGTTGTATCGACTGTAATTTCGACTATGTGGGCTAAATCAGCTTACAACTGAAGATGCGAGTTTCCAAACACATGAAATTCATTTCAAACTAATCTTAACTCTCAGCCAGAAAATTCAGCGAACAGAGATCACTCTAATCTCACTAAACATCCTATAACTCCCCGGAACTTCTTCAATCTCCAAAATGCTTCTACAGATGAAGAACTTAAAATTTTGGAATCTTTTTACACAAAAATAAGCAAACCTTCACTCAATATGCAACATTCTCTTTTGACATTTCTTAATTGCTTGAAACGGTTTTTGTTTGTTTGTTTTTTTTCTCCCCCCTTTTCTTTCCCCTTCTCTCTTTTATTATTGTTCTGTGTATTTATTCATTCTTTTATTTTGCTTTCTAGTTTTTATATGTTTTGATACTACTATTACGTGTTGCCAAATTTTGTATTTCACACTATATTATATATACTTTTTAGCATTGATATTTCTAATCTGAATTTAGTTGATTCCGTATATAGTTAACTAACTTTGGATTAATTCTATATTTTTACTGCAGTTATTTTGATCAACGCGAAATATTTGCTCTGTATACGTATGGTCGTATACTATATATATATATATATATATATATATATATATATATATATATATATTATATATATATATATATATAATTTATATATATATATATATATATATATATATACTTATATATATTAGAGTGAGCTATTGTAGTGAATGTACTTCAGAAAACTGCTTTTTGTTTTCAAAAATACTCAAAATAATCAAATCGAGTTCGCACATAACTATACTTTTGAAAAAGCTCCTGTGTTTTACAGGTACAAGGATATTTGATATATAGTTAATATTTGGAAATAAAAAATATTCCATATGTTTTTTACCATGGTATATATAGAAATTATTTTTCATCTTCCATACATTCATTAACAGAAAAAAAAATCAGTAATTTCAATAGTTTGCTAAGTACATTTTTATATCAGACACTTTCCACACCTTTCCTCTACTTGCTTTATAATATTGTTTTTCAGGTATATAACTTAAACCGCACACATACATACATACATACATACATACATACATACATACATACATACATACATACATACATACATACATACATACATACGAAGAAAAAAAACAGACACGCCCGCGCACTTAAGTATATCCTGCTTGGGTGAAGGACAAATCTTAATTAACTAAACAATCTGATTAATAAATGGTTTTACCCATCTCTTTACTATCTACAATATCATGGCCTTAACTTATTCATAAAAAAACATCAAACCAACCGAAAGAGCTCCTAATTGGAGGTGAGAAATTCTTAAGCATTGCCGACCGAGTAACTGTTTCATGAACGAGTCTTTTTCTTTACAATATTTTAATTTAACTTATCAGTCAATAAATTTATCATCATATGGGGATTGCCTCATTTTACATGATTTACATACATAGAAAGAAAATAATATTTTTAATCTTATCTTAAGAAAATCTGTTTCTAAGATTTACTCGCAATGCACTCTAAAATATTATAAGCAAAATATCTCTAAAGATGATAAGGAAAATATTTTTATCCTTTTTTTTTTTTTTTTTTTTTTTTTTTTTTAATTAGTTCATCTTTTTATTTGGTAGCCTACAAAACTTTTATTTCTTCCTTTGACTTTCAACTATTGTACAAAATTTGTTTCACATAATGGGTGCCTTACACACACACACACACACACACACATATATATATTTAATATAATATATTAAATATATAATATATATATATTATTAATATTATATATTATTATATATATTATATATATATATATATATATATATATATTTAATACTAATATATTATATTATATATATTATATATATGATATATATATAATTAACGGTCTCTATACTCCCAATCACTGTAAACTAGGTTATAAGTACAAATATTTGGCATAGTCCCTTGACCTTCAAACACTGTGTGAATGGAACATGGGGGTAATTAATGTAAAATAAGTTCATTCTTAATATCTTAGTTCCACTTTCCAACTTTATACTGAATGGATAGCTTTGGCAAATATTCATTTTCAGTATTTTTAATTTGTGGAATTTTGTCGATCTCACCTCAGAAAAAATTAAAACGCATAAGCTGCAAGGATTACAAAGATTCATTCTCTTCTTTTCCCAAAACCTGAAGATAAGAATCCAATAAGCTAAGATCTTGGAGGATTGAGACCGAATCAAAGTAGATCTTTTAAAAGTAACTCTCTTGAAAAGTTCTTTATGGATATTCAAGCGAAAAAATAGAGACGCCTAGATCGGATAAAACAGAAAAGGGTTGAAAAAGGGTCTTCGAGAAGGTTTTGAATGGATTTGAAGAGGTTGAAAATGGGAGAGAATTTTATATTTAAAGAAATGTGAGACTTTATGATTTTTTTTACCACGAAAACCTGTGCTAAAGAGATTAGAGAGAAGCAGTGAGGAATTTAGCTTAAATGCAGTTGTCCAATAATTTCAGCGTATACAATTATATATAAATAGGAGATAAAGTCAGGAGCGAAAATAAAGATTTTTTTGAATTGGATTAGGCAGTTATATCTAGACGAGGAAGATATTCTGACCATAATTATTTAGTTATAATATCAATAAATATATAAAGATTTTCGGGATTTTTTTTTTTTTTTTTTATTTTTTTTTATTTATTGTCTTTATATATAAATATTTATTTTATAGAAACTAACCAGAAGTTGTCTCCTCTTGTTTTTGTATTTCTTAAGGTGTACATTTAGAGACATTGAAATCGAACATAGATAAAGTTATAACTGAAAAAGTTAGAAAAGCAAAGTAAACAAAGTATAATGATAATATATTATATACATATATAATATAATATATTATATATACATAAATAATTGAAATTAAATTTTATTATCCTATTATAAGACATTAATTATCTGACCTTTATTATTCGTTTCAATTGTGAATGTTAGCTTTTGGGCTATCAGTAGGACAAACTCTCAGACGTTATTTTGTTTGAGTATAATTATACGAATGAGATATTGCACAGACATTCTCGATTTTGAATAGGCGCAAAGTGTGCTTCTTGCACAAAGCTACCTGTTTCTCGGGAAGTTCAAGCTCTCTCGATCATTTGGTGCCAGGTTGATGCTTCGACATGGCTGGAGTTGCAGATATTGGGGATTTCTTAGTGAGGTGCCGTGTGTGTGTACTTATATATATATTATATTATTTATATATATATATTATACGTGTGTGTGCGTGCGCAAAGATTGTTCTGTATTAGTATCATAAGGTATGATGTGGAGTATCTAATAAATAAAAACCTTATGCACTCGTTTCGATAATCAATTTAATGGTTGCGATAGTGTGGCTGTGTTGTTGTGACTTACCGGTAGTTTAGTTTACGGGTATCAACCGGAGCCTAGGTCTACGACTCATATAAAATAATAAAGTTACTCAAAAATTATTAACATAGTTTTCAAGGATTAAATGCAAAAAAGGTAAAATCAAAATCATGTAATGCCATCCTTAAAGTTTTTAATTAATATCATCCAGAAATTAGAGACCATTTTAAATAATTTACTAATATGATTATTCTTTGCCAGTGCTATAAAAGATCAAAATAATAACTGATATTATCTAAAACGGTTTATGGTAGATTAGATTTTCAATTTAATCAATTAGATAAATGCCACTGTATAGGCTACATTAAAACAAATGAAAACAGTTTAATATAACTGTGACTAATCTGAGATTATGCTAGTTTTCTTAGTTGCATGGTATTAATATGATACTCAATGTCTATCGTTATTTCGTGGCTTCTAGACTAGTGAATATGAGATCTGGTGTATAGAATTAACTTGTGCATTCTTTAGCATTCCTGATACTCACTATCAACTTATGAACATCTCAAAACTATTCATCAAAACTATCACACATCTTACATCTGTAATCTACTACAACACACACTATACACCACAATACGTCTATCTCACGCTTCCTCACCAATCCACAACTTTTCTCTCTTACAACCACCGTACACTTATCACACAGGCGTGTGATTATATTATATATGATAACTATTTGTATAGTTAATATCTTTTTAAAAAATATTGATCTATTATACCCCCAATTGCATTAATGAGAGGTTGTTAGAATAAGAAATTGATATATATTGTAAATATGTGTGATTGAGTCTCTAAGAGACTGGTATAAATGATCTCACAAATTATATACCAGTATCATAAAACCATGGAGTGAAGACAAAATTTAGGAATAATAATAAGTGTAATGAGTCTACAGTGTCGTTGCTATTACAATAGCGCGGTAATAGCTCGAGCATCTAAATTCGCAAGGGCTCTTCATAGTGTAGAACTAAATTTTATTCAAAGAACTGATTTTTATGCAATATTTAAATTCAGCTTTCTATCAGAAAAAACGATTACATTCAAAAACTTTATTTACCCTTCTCAAACTATCGCATTGTAAGAAGGAAAAGCGTCGTATTTAACTCTTATGTAACTCTAAGATGCATAGTGAGTTTCAGAGATTATTACAAGACTTAGTTTGATCGATATATCTTGTTTGTAATCGAGAATGGAACTAAAGAGGAAGCGAGAGCAATGTAGAGTTAAACATCTCATTAAAGTTCTTTGATATTATATCCTCTCATATTTATATATTATATTACCTCAGTGATGTGAGCACATGTTTGTCTTCCTCTCGACAGGATATATATATGCATATAATCAATTACTTACAAATTATCTTGTTATTTGTAGGCAAGACGTGCAGGGTTGGAAACTGTATTAAGATGATGATGATAATTAGATTAAATTATACAATATTCAGTTTCCTTACTTTATCCTTGCCTATCTAGAGAAACTTCTGACATAGATATTTGTAGTATATAGTGAATAAATATCTTTGGATGTTTTCTACATCTGATTATTCATATATATTTAATATTTTGACTTTACTGTATTTAATAAAATATTTTGTTTAGGATCAATATATACGGTGGCCAGTCATGATATTTCAATTATTCATTAGGATTTCTTCTCTCCTCTTTGCATCGTATGTTTTTGATGCCTAATACAGGCACTGAGTACCTTTTGTACTAGTATTACTCGAATAAAGGCAGTTAATAATCATAGTATTTCCCACTCTTTTTTTAAAAATAACTGTAAAATATATGAAGTTAAGTATCTTCATCCATTTTATAGATTTCTTTGTTTATTGCTACATAAAATTATGACTTCGTAATATTATTTTGTGCTTTTGTAAGTGCGGCTTTTCTGATTTAATGTGTAGTCACGTTCCACTCTCCAATTTATTTATTATTAAATGCTATATATCTGATTAAGAGGTTCGATTTCTAAGGTATATTACCGGTCTCAGTTGACACTAAGAATTTATAGTTGTTAATAGGAGTTATCTACCCATATATTATCAATAGTATTAGTGCATAAAGTAAAGTAGTTTGTATAATTAGAAGTTAGCTACTATGCCTCATAGTACTACGTTCTTAATTTCATATTTCTTAAAATTTTCAGTTGGAAAAGGCACTATCTTACATACTTATCATTCAATATTTACTTATTTATTATAAGTGGTAACTCGATGTGATATCTGCTATAAGGCCATCACGAATATCTAAGATTTAGTATTGATACATAGCAAAAACACATCAACGAAGTAGTGTATGGATCACTTTAAGTAAGGAGGCCTGATAATTTGTAATTCTTAACATACGGAAGAATGTGTTAGTTATCAGCCAAATTTTAGCAAAATTCATAAAATAAATAATAATTAAAATGAATTATAAAATATATTTAATATTATAACATTAATATAAAAAATAAATATTAAAAAATTCTAAAATAAAATAAAACAATTTAAAACTAAATATAAAAACATATATATCTAAATATAAAAAACATAGTATATATAAATTTTTTAAAAATTAGAAATTAAATAAATTAGGATGAAATCAAAAATGAAATAAAACAATATTAACAAAAATAAATGCACTAAAGATTCAAATTAGCCGGAAATATTGAAAATAATATGTGCATCCAGGGTTCTGTCCCCGACTATAGATCAAAATCTCAACCGGTCTCCAAATCTTCATATTGGTTATAGATAATTGTATTTTTAGCCAATTTTGGGTAAAATTTTTTTTTATTTTTTATATTTTTTTTTTTATATTTTATTTTTTTTTTTTTTTTTTATTTTTATACTATAAAATTACATTACATTCTGTATAAGATTCTAATTAAAAATTATCAATTTCTATACATATTCTATTAATTTTAGAGCTAAAATTAATTGAAATAAATAAAAATAAAACTGGTTATAGTAGAATGTATAAAAAAGACGAGTTGATCTCATCGCTTGAGGCCGCCAACGATCTTTGTCTCTATTGTTTAAGTAGCGATTTTGATTTAATAGTAGTCTGCGAAGTAATATTGAACATAAACTTTTATGTCTCCACTCGGTCCACAAATTTAAATGATTACAACTCCTATTAACAATATTAAAATTAAAAATAAATGTATATATATATTTTTATATTTTTATTAACAAATAATTTATTTTATATTACATAATATTTATATTATATATATATATATATATATATATATAATATATATATATATATATTATATATATATATATATAGTTTATCGAAATCATAATGAAAAGTAACTTAAGTGAGAAAAAGTTTGCTTTG
>JABUQX010048815.1:0-15645 GCA_015478945.1 Trachelipus rathkii | reverse complement strand
TTTCAACTTTGTGATGGTTGGTTTGGTTTCTGTTGTGTTTGAAGACGGTCCATTTTCTTAATAAGTTGCCTACAGGAATTTGATTTATTAGGAGTTTCGTTTATTGTGTTGTCAATATAGTAATTTCCTTTATCTCTGTTGAAGTTTTGACTATTTTTTATAATATATGATTCGTACAGCTTTCTAAATTTATGGTTATTAACTTTTTTATTTATATTGCTATTTTTAGTGTCGATTGGATGGCCTTTTTCTAGTTGATGAGATACCAACGGAGAATTTCTATTGAAGTTTCTAATGTCAAATCGGTGTTGATTTAGACGTCGATCTGTATCTATAGTTTCTCCTATATAGTTTGAGTTGCAAGTTTTACATGGTATGGTATATATAGCTGATTTACTATTATTATTAAGATTTGGTATAAGTATTTTATTTAGTGAGTTATATTTAGTTACTATGTTAAGGTTTTGCATTTTGAAATTTACATCTGTATTTAAAATTAATGTATGTTTATTATTAATATATGTGTTGATTTTATTTGTATTATTATCCTTATTTGTGAAAATTCTTCTGGCTTTGTTTAAACTTTGATGAATAATGATAGCCGGATAGTTTAAATTGATAAAAGTTTGTTTTAAGTTATTGATTTCTGACTGAATTAGATGATTACTACATATTTGATATGCACGTAATGCTAAAGTTATGATTATTCCTTTTTTAATATGTAAACTATGACTCGAGTACCAATGAATGTATTTTGGATTATGTGTTGGTTTACGAAAAATTGAAAAGTTAAGATTATGTGGGTTGGTCCAATTAATTGATATGTCAAGAAAGGATATTTGATTGTTGGTAGGGTGCTCGATTGTAAATTTTATAGAGGGAGCAATTCTATTGATATAATTATGAAAACTATTAATATCTAGTTCATTAGGGTAAATGAAAAGTACGTCGTCGACGTGTCTTATCCAGGTGCATCCTGTGAAGTTTGCGTGTTTGGAATCATTGAAGTTCGGTATCTAGAGTCGAGAAGATGCAGCTCCATGATAGGGCGAGAGGGGTGAACCCCATAACTAAGCCTACTTTCTGAAATAAAATGTCATTGAAAGAGAAAAATGTGGCATTTTTACTGTGACTCAAGGAATGATTCTTTTAGGACATTGAATACAGGAAGGATATTTGCTTAAGGATTTACGCTATTCTTGCGCCAGTAAGTTTAATGCTTCTTCAACTGCGAAACATTGTAAAACAGTGATATTACATCAAAACTGAGGTATCTTGTGATTTGTCATGTTTTGGTGTTTTATGCGTTGTTTGAGCTGAAGTGAGTTTTTTACATGAAAACACCAAAACATGACAAATCACATGATATTCAGTAAAGTAGTAACCCATAGAATAGGGTATTGCTGTCTCTAATATTGGGACACTGTTATAGTTGCTTGAATAGTAGGCTACCCCGCTTATTTATAGAGATAGGCATGCAATAAACTAGGAATATTTTGATAGTATTCGAGCAAAGATTTACTGGAAAAACGGATAACAAGCCAATAACAAGTAAAAATAAATCAATAATACAATCAATTAATAATACGGTCTAATATTACTAATAACAATATTAATGCCTTAATAACAATAATTATTTGATAAGTAATATTACTAGAATAATAGTAATAACACCAAACAGGAAAAATTTACTATATAACAACAATACTTATAATAGAAATAAATAATAATCAAAAAATAATAATAATAAATAATAATAATAAAATAATAATAATAATAATAATAATAATAATAACTAATAATAATAATCAATAAATAATCAATAAATTAAATAATAATAATTAATAATAAATTAATTAAATATTAATAATAAATAATAAACAATAAATAATAATATAATAATACATAATAATAATAATAAACATGATCAATAATAATAAATAATAATAATAATAATAATAAATAATACATAATAAAATAATAATAATAATAAGAATAATAATAATAATATATCAATAATTATAAATAATAATAATAATAACAATTAATAAATAATAATAGTTAAAAATATTCATAGATAATGAATAAAATAATAGTAATATTATTATTAATAATAAAACAAATTTATAATAATTCAATAATAATAAACTAACAATAATAAACAATAATAATATAATAACTAATAATAATAATAATAATAATAATAATGTAATAATAATAATAATTATAATAATAAATAATGATAATGATAAAATAATTAATAATAATAATAATACATAATAATAATAATAATATTTATAATAACTGAAAATAAACAATAATAATAATAATAATAATAATAATAATAATAATAATAATAATAATAATAATAATAATAATAATAATAATAATAATAATAATAATAATAATAATAATAATAATAATCAGTAATAATAATAATAATTATTGGGTTTTGTGACCCAGTCCTAGGTAGCTGGGCTAATGAATACTAGATCACAAATCAACACTTTATCCACCTTCAGACATAATCTCTACGCGTTAACCACTTTCGCTCGACCAGTCTGAAGGTAGCCAATTAGAAGAATAAGTTGTATAATATATATATATATATACTATATATATACAAGAAACTTTATCTATTGAGATTTAAATTTATTCAACAGATGTTTGATATATAATTTTAATATATAATATATATATAATATATATACACTATATATATATATATATATATAATATATATATATATATTATTATATATATATATAGTATATATATATATATTATATATCATAATATATATATAGTATATATATATATATATAATATATAGTATATATATATATAATATATATCATACCCAGTGACCTCGTAGTATGGTAATTCTAAATTATTATAATAATATATACTAAATATACTATATACTATAATATATATAATATATAATACTATATATATATATATATATATATATATATATATATTAGTTAATATATATATATATATATATATATATATATTATATATATATACACAAGAGGAATAAAGAATAATTAATGACTCTGATATCTTACAGTTGTTAAAGAACAAATGCCCATAAGAAGAACGGATTTTTATTGAAGAAAAAATTTTGGGAATGAAAAAGTTATGGTGTTTCTTAAATTTAAATTGAAATTTAATTTCCAATATATTTCTATTGGAAATTTTCATCGTGTGTTTCTAAACGTAAGTCACTTCGGTTGTTGAAATATAAATATTATTATAAAATTATCCTGCGTTATCGAAACAGTTAACAAACGTTTGCTGAAGAACAGTGTAGTAAATTTTATCGAAGTTGTTAATATATATAACTTCAAAAGTTGACTAAGATGAAACAAAAACTCGTCTAAGTCTTGGAAGTATTATGACAATAATAATAACAATGTTTCATAATGACAATAACTATAACAATAAAATTATACTACTAAGACTTTCTATAACAATAACTACAAAGCATAAATAATAATAATAAATAATTAATAATAAATAAAACTATTAACAATAATAATAAAAAAAAAAATAACAATAATAATAAAATAATAAAAAAAATAATAATAATAATAATAATAATAATAATAATATAATAATAAAAATAATAAAATAAAATGTCCAAACTACAATAAAAATAAAAATAATAATAATAAATAAATAATAACTAATTAATAATAATTATATAATAAAATAATAATAATAATAATAATAATAATAATATAAATAATAATAATAAAATAATAATAATAATAATTTAATAATTAATAATAAAATAATAATTAATAATAATAATCAATAATAATAATAATAATGCATATATATATATATTATAATGTAATAAATAATAATAAGAATAATACATAATAATAATAATAATAATAATAAAATCATAATAAGAATAATAATAAGTACATAATAACTAATAATAATAATAAAATAATAATAATAATAATAATAATAATAATAATAATAACTAATAAATAATACATAACTAATAATAATGAATGGGTTATTCTTCATAATTATTATTAATTTACATTATTATTTGTATATGGTTACCTATGCATGATTGTTGTACATGATTATTGGACATTACTTTAACATGATTATTTTTCATGATTTTCTCATATCTCACTTTCACAACAGAAAGCGAAGAACATGAAGATGGAACGGAACAAGCGAGGGGTCTAACATGGATCTACTTTAAATATTACAAGACAGCGGTAACTTACTGTCTGGGCAATTACTACTGCTCGCTCACCGCCAGGAAAACTATACTACTACTATAGTAACTACTGAATGCTACAATGATTATATATTATACTTATATTATACATATATATACGTAATAAGACCCTTTTTTCTTTTAACAAAACTTTCAATTTGCAATTTTAAAAAGAAATAGTTCCTTTGAGAATTTGATCAATCTTTTAATGGAATTAATAACATTTTTAATGACAAAATTTTCTACCAATAGAATTTTTATCGAATGACAATCTATATTATACATTACTATTTTAATTTTTAATATTAATGAAAATATTTTTTATTATCATTGACGAGCAATAATGTTGTACTTACTTCATTTAATTTTTAATGACTTATATTTTTAATGACAATTTTTGATTACTAAATTCTGATAATTTTTCTCAATTTTAATTTCATTCATTTGCGTTTTTACATTACTTTATTTTACATTTTTTAATTTTTCCCAATTTAGCGTTTTTGCTTACTTGTTATCTTATTTTTTAACTTTTCCCAATTTAGCGTTTTTGACTTACTTTCGCAAACATCTATAAATAAGTTCTTACATTCAAAGTGTGCGAGTTTAAAGTTTGTATGTTAAAAAAAAAAAAAAAAATAGTTTACATGGCTTGTTTCTATGAATGCTTACAAATTAAACTTATTATTTTTCGCCGAAAAAAATAAGAGTAGATAAAAAGAATATTTTCAAAACTTTTGTATTTCACCATTCCACTATACATTAAAACTGGACCCCTAATATTTAAGCCGACAGGAGAATGCGATTTGAAAGTGATTAGCGCGTATATTTAAATTCGTAATAGAACCAAATAACAAAAATATAATAACGTAGGCCAATCGATTATTCAAAATATTGAGGACTTATTCATTTAAAAACAACATAAAACAACATTATTATAAGAACTTGTGGGCCACCGATCAAAAATAGATTACTCTAACTGAGCAAACCCAAAGAAGAGACTTAAGTTCGTACATTAATGTAAGAAATTTATCATAAATGAATGATAACAACGAATCAAAAAATACTGAAGCCTTTTTTCTTTACATTTCTGAAAGTGAGTGAAGAAGCGTGGACCGTAAGTCATTATTAGGAATACCTTAAAGATTTTACAGAAGCTTAATGCCAAGATGAATTATTACCCTAAAAAATATCCACTACGACAAAAAAACAAAAAAAAAAATCACATAAATCGAAGGAAAATTTTAAACTTTGCCTTTTCAGTACCAATTAAAAAACGTACTAAAAACCTTAATATTACGGTGTATTTCACTTTCCCTAAATCAGTGTAGGCATACCCTAAGCAGAAGGCAAATGAAATCTGTTCAAAAGGATGATTCGACCAAAAAAATTTCGATACTTTGATTACTCCATTTTAAATTACTCTTGACTAGAAACTTCAAATGTAGGAACTCTGGGAACGGCAAGCTAAAATTGAACGGATCTTTATATCAAGCAGTCTATGAATAGATAAGTGTGTCACTTAAATTCGCACCTCACCTTTTATCTCAACGTAGAGCGTTGCTGAAGAGGTTGGCAACGAGTAATTACATCGAAAAAGCATCAATTTGAATTACTAATGCTAAAATGATTTTAATACCAAAAAATAGCAAATTTAAACTATTATATTACATAAATAATTCAATTGAATTAAATCAAGTGAAGATTTGTTGCATAAAACTTCATTTAAAAGTTTTTACAGTAGAACCTTTGCAACGATATCCCTGTTTTAAATATGTGTGATTTTTATTCACATAGAGAATTAAATAATAAAGTTAACTTTTTAATTAGATATAATTACTCATTCAGATAATATTCAAAAGATTCGGTACATCATTGTGATTCTTTGATTACTAGATATTCGAATTTGTTAAAGCAATATGGCAACCATTGAAAACGTTGAAATTTACAAACTTGCTAAACAAATGACAAGTCAAGATGACTAAATTTTTAGACCTTCAATCTCAGAGATGTCAGTATATTTATACAAATTAGAAGATGTATATATGAGAATCAATTTGACATAATTTTAACCAAATCTGACACTCTTTAGATGAGCCTGTAATAAAGAAGAGGGGGAGAAACCCTTTCAAAATAGGATATTTTTCAAAATACTTTGAGATCGCTACTTTTAACAAGTGATTAATATGCTCTGATAAGGACACTATAATTTTAATTAATTTCAAATATTTAAACAAAAAATATAGCCCCATTCTTATTAGCATCTAAGCTAAGAAAATATTGCATGACCTTTTAAAACTTTGCGTAAGCAAAACATAAAAACGTATGTCCCGTTTTAAAGGTATATCAATTTATTTCTTAAATTTGACACCAAAAGGTTTATATATATAAATATATATATATATATATATACATATATATAGATATATATATAAATATATAATATATATTTATATATATATATATAATATATATATATAATATACATATAGTAATATAATATAGTATAATATTATATATACTATATAATATATAAATATTATAATATATGATATATATTATATATATTATATATATATATAATTATATAATTATATATATATATATATACTTATCATATTTTGTTGAAATTTCGCTATCTTTTTTTTTTAAACTGTTATAATAGTAGTAACGGGATGTAAATAAACAGAAATGATATGGTAGAATTCAAGATTCAAAAGGGACGGCTTCCAGCCCTAACCAAATTTTAGCGTTACAGGTAACGCCAGAGCGTCTCAAACTTGAGACTATTTACTATTTCTATAGTAACCATGAATTAATGTTGACATTTTCAAAGGGCGTAAGCCCAATGAAAAAGGAACCTTACTCCTATGATTTTTTATCTACTCTTGTTTTTTAGTGCCTGAAACGGCGACTAATACAATTTTTATATTAATAAATTTTATTTTTATATATAAATTGATTATTAATTTTTAAACACTTGACTGTAAAATTTCGAATTTCTGACGGACAATGCTGTTTCTTGTATCGGTACTACAATTTGGGACCAACCACTCGCGAATACAATCATTTGTACCCATTATAAATACTGGCCACAGAGTGGCAGATGGAGTAAATGTAAAAAATTTACATTAAATTCCACACCCAAAGGAAACCCAAGCAAAAAAAATATAAAATTTGTTTGTGTAAGTTTTGGTAAAAGGAAATATAAAAAATAAGTATACCTTTTATTCACCAGTGAACTGTGTCTGAAGGATAGGAAGTTTAAGTGGGTCGGTAATGAGTCACTCTCAACGTATGTAATATAACTTAACTCTCACGTCTTGTATACTCTAGTTTCAAAAAACCACCACTAACAGTAAGCAATGACAAACTGAATTTTATAATTTTCAGTAAAAAGGGGGGTGGTTTAAAAAACTTGAAAACCAGTTTCATTTACTCTCAGGTCTGACTTTCAAATAACCATAAGATTGAGCAGCAGGTGGCCATGGGTTTTCTTTCTATTAATTTTCAATGGAACTTCTATTTCTTCGTCTGCTATTAAAGGTTCCTTCCTCTACTGGAAGAAGTTGTGAATTTTCTTTGTTCTCTTGAAGAGGAAACAACAGAAGTGTTTTTTTTGATTGGTCTACCGTTTGTAGGCTTCCTGGGGGTCAATGAACCTGTTATTATTATTCTCTTTGTAGGGCTTTCCAAGAGCCTTTAGGTAATAATTCTGCTTTGTAGGCTTTGTCCAAATGAGCCTCATTAATTAATCTCCTGTGTAGGCATATTTTCAAAAGAATGGAGCCTTTAATTAAAATTAATCTCTGTGTAGGTTTTCACTTGAGCCTCTATTATTAATCTTTGTGTAGGCTTTTCACTTGAGCCTCTATTAATTACTGATTTACAGTTATCACTCGTAGAATTATTTGACTTTAAACTTATCATTCCTATTGGGAATTATCTATGAAATCTCTTCTATGATTATTAATCATTCTATCTTTCTTAGTTATATTTTCATCTCCGTTCAAACATAATACAATTAATTCTCTAAATTATAAAATGATTTTAACTTTTTATTTCGTGTATCCTCTTCTTCTAAGTGAGTTTAAGCCGTGATGAAGAAAGGTCTATATTTTTGTTAGTAGGTAGGATTAGCCAGAGAGACTTGTACCTAATAGAATTCCGTTCCAAGCTAGAGTACTTCCAGTCTTACACACTAAAAGGGTAACTGGGTAATACTGTTGATGTAGCCTTAGAAGTAGATCAACTTCTCCTACAAGATGAACTATGGGGTGAATCATCTGAGTTCCAATCCCTTGAACTATAATACTAGCTCGCTTTAAGAGGAAGTTTAAATCTTCCTTCTCTTTCTATTTCCTTTAAAATCTATCCAACGATATCAAACAAATAGGTTGTGCTCCCTAAATCTAGTGGCCTATGAACTTCACCTCGTTCTGACGCTTGTGCTGGAGGTCCAAAAATATTGGAGCAAAGAAATAAAATGACAGCTCTCCGAATTTTGGGGGTCTAATATCCTACACCAAAAAAACTAGGAGGCTGGATGTTACTAAAACACCTCTCTTCTTAAAGCTTGAAGTATTTTCTTTAATTACTATTACTGTTCTATTTACCATTTCTTCATTTAAAACTTTTGCCAAAACTCAAAAATTTTCTTCTCTTGGTAGAGAAGCTCTGGTGAAGCAGAAAAAAACGTTCGTGTCTCGTTGCCTTCTTCCATCCTCAAGCTCCAGATATTTTCTTTCCCTGTTCTGGATCGAGCTTGAATGATTAGAAATCAGATGAACTCTGGTTGTTTTCTTAGGACTCTTACTTTGATAGCTACGCTCATTCTTTGAGTAAGAGTTTGGCTTCCTGGTATTTGAATCATTTTTAATCTCGACTCTTCGAGCTTTGACCCCATTATCAAAATCAGTGGGGTTATTATATGGTAATAAAAATTATATTTCATTTTCATTTAGGGATCGCACACAAAGGGGCATGTCTTGCAATTGAGAACGTTCGAACGCCGCGGGCATGGAACTTTCTACATACTCTGCAATATGTGGTATTCCAACCACAGTTTCGGGAATGATGACCTAAAGATTCACATTTTAGGCAATAGTCCATTGACTTTATCTCATTACTGGAGAGTTTCTTAACTACTCCCTTATTAAGTCTTATATTTGGAGAGGGGCTTGTTCTTTTTCACAAATAACTTTAGAAGTATTCTTTTTATTACCCCATTCCATGGTTCTGTTCCTCATGGAAGGGTTATATGTAGCTCTTTCTTTTCTAACTTCACTATTATTAGTGCTATTGTTCTCTGTATAGAATACTCTAGCTGGTATTTCTTCTATCTTGTTCAGCTCTATGGTTAGTCTGGAACAAGACTCCTTCTTCTATTTGGCTGAGTTTCTCTAAAATTTCTACGAAACTCAAGTCTGGATTAAAGACTTTTAAAACTTTTTCTCTAAGTCTTCTATGGTCTCTGAGTCTTTTCCATACTCTCTAAAATCTTAGTCATAATTAAGATATTTATCTGTTGAGAAGTAAATCCAAAGGAAGGCTCAATATCTATGAGTTTTTTCTGATATTCCCAAAGGAGATTCTTCAGGTCCAACAATGAAGTTCAGTAAAGAAGTTGACACATGTGGTCTCCTTTGAAATTTCATAAACTGTTTCAATAAACAGAAGATTGTCTCGTGCTTGTCTGTTTGAGAAAATGCTTCAATTGAATCAAAAAGTCCTCTAGGGTCTTGCACCTAGAGAAGCTAATTATCTTTAAGAAATAATATTGACGGGCCTCTGATGAGAAATCGAAGACGATTGTCAGTCTTAAGCATAGTCTAAAGGTTTCTGTCTTGTCCGTATTAGGCTAACGGTGCGTAATCTTCTCTTGTAACGTAGTGTAGGTATTCTTTCAAAATTTAATGGCTACCCAAAGGCTGTGTGTCTTGTTGTTTGTCTTTTCCATACATTTAATTATTTTTGCTAAATTTATCGGGTAATGGAGGGGTATACGCAGCGTTTGGAATAATATCGCTCCATAAGGGTGTCCAATATGGGTTATCGGGGTTGTAATCCAGGTTGAGTGTAAAGGAAGGGGTTGTTTGCCAAAACCTGTACGGAGGTGGCTGCAAAATATTTTGGGGATGGCCCCCACGGATGTCTGAGGGTTGTCCTCCATAATAAAGTATCACTGTGCTTGGTTCTGTCCGCCAAGCTCGCACTAAAGCATCACTTCTATGTGGTGTAAATTTCTGTGGCAATTCCCGGAAGGATAGAGTCTTCTTTGTTTATTCGAAGGGGGAGTGGCCCCCGATGCATTTAAAATATATTTTGGAGTATTGTCCAAAAACATTTGTCTTTTGGAGCACCTTCGGTATTCTTGTTGTATTTTCTGTATTTCCTGGTTGGTGCCAATCCCAAGCTGTTCTCTGATTTTGGGTTTAACGACATTGTATCAAGGTTAGAAGGAGGTAGATATAGTGGAGGAAGTCCCATATCCTTTTGTGTGGGTGCCCTATCTTGGGTTTTGCCTTTATTCTGCTTCTGTTTCTGTCCGTCAGTAATCTTCACTTCTGTTACATCATATGTTCTTGCATCTTGATTAACAGTCTTCTGTATTGTCTTCTTTATTTGTAACATCATCCATGTCCTCATCCTTGTTTTCTGTGAATCATCAATTTGTTCTAAGTCTTATTATCGGGCCCTTGCAGCTCCGCCTGAGCTCCATTAAGGGGTCAACTGGTACCGGCTATAGCCCTTTGAACCAGGTTGCAGAGAATGAGAAACAATGTTGAAATACGAAGACTGTAAAGATTATTGGTTCAAACATAGCCAATGGGATTTAAAACTTTAATTATTCCAAGTTAATCAAATCAAAACACTATAGATGGGTTTCTAGAAAAGAGAATTGAAGTTTCCTCGAAACTGGTTGCTAAAAAATAAAACAAAAAACTAAAAGGTCTTAAGAAAAATATCATATTTTTCAAAAGGTTTTCAAAAAAAACAAGCCTTTAAAGTTTTCGAAAAATTTTTATTTGTTGTTCAAAGAAAAAAGTTTCGAAAAAATATTTAAATTGTGTTTAAAATATTTTTTCAAAAATTTTGGTATTTTGAAAGAAAAGTAAAGTTCTATTTAAACTCGAAATATTTAAAGCTGTCTAATGTTATTTGCACTAATTAATTTAAAATTTAAATAAATTTAATCACTTTTGATTCTGAATGTTCAAAAATTAAAAAATAATTTCTGTTTAAAATTCAATTTTAAAAAGTTTTCAAAGTTGCAAAAAAATAAAAATAATTTTTTTTCAAAATTATTAAATTTCATTTAAAATTTAGAGTTCAAAAGTAAATAATTTTTTTTCAAAATTATTTGACGAAAGACTAGAATAAACAATAGATAAAATAATTATTACAAAAATAATAAAAAAATTCTTTCTTCCAAAATTATTTAAAAAAATAATTAAAGGTTCTAGTGATAATATTTATTATTTAATTGCTCTGTATCTGTAATTGAAATTAATTAAGAAAACAGCTATCCCCTTTTTCTAGTCGGGTGTGGTTCTTAAAATGTTAAAGGGTCAAGCTTATTTGTTTCTTCTTTGTCAAAGGTTGAAAGCTTATTTGTTATCTCAGAATGTCAAATAATAAGAATAGCTTGTGGCCCTGTTCTTCAAAGTTCTTCAAAATACATCAAAGAAGAGACACAATGTTGAAATCAATCAATTTATTTACCAACAAATTTATTTTTTCCAAATTCTATAACATCAAGAAATTAACAAATATATAAGTTTGCCAGTAGAATAGAGTTTTTAAGCCATATTGAGCAGGTCAGTAAAGATAAATTTTTCCAAGTTTTTCGGTAGCTAAATATAACAGTTCTGTTATTTTTTAGGTCAATAGAACAAGTTTCTAATGTTTTAGGTCAAAAATATAATAATTTCTGTTTTTTTGGTCAATTTGGGCAATATACCTTTGGTGGCCTTTGGTGACCTTTGGTGACGCTTTTGACGGCTTTGGTGACCTGTTCGTGACCTTGTGGTGACCAGTTCTCTGTACCTTTTGGTGACCTTTGGTCCTAGTGACCCCTTACTGGGTGGTCTGGGGTCTAACCCAAAAGGTTTTACCATCATATTGCAGGGGTAAGTTATTAATTAATATTATTGCTATTTATTACGGATTTCCGATAATTGGAAAAAAAACTTATTTTGTTAAAAAAAAACAAAAAAGGAAAGAGAAAAAAACACCTTGGCTGTCCTAAGCCTCATAAAAACAAACGCGGGTTAAAAAAAAACGGGTTAAAAAACCAAAAAACGAGAGATTTTTACCAACCCTGTAAATATTTCGCGGGACTACGCAGTCACAATATAATTAGTAAATAAATATGAATGAAAAAGTAAATTATGATTAAATTTATTGATTAATGAAAAGTTAGAAACGCTATAATATTTATATGGGTTTGAGTAAACTATATATATTATATATATATATATATTATATATATATATATATATATATATATATATATATAGTATTATATATATATATATATTATATATATATAAAGTATATATAGTATAGTATATATATATATATAGTATATATAGCTAAGTATAGTGATGGTAATATTAAACGGATGTGTGTGTGTGTTGTTGTGGTATGCATAGTAAGACTGCGAGAGTGAACGAAGAAATGAGGGGGGGAAAGAAGTGAATGAAGAACTACAGACAAAAGTCATTAAAGAACTTACTTGGAATTCCTGATGTTACTCTTTGGGGTATATCCTTTCCCCTAAATTCAAGTTCCTTCACATTCAAGGAGGACATTCTCTGGCTTCAGAAGGCGAGTTACTCCAGTTCAATGCCAGTCTTCGTTTTGTGCGTGTCGTCGCCTTCCTCACACTCCTTAGTCGTGAGCGGTGTTCCCTTTCACTATTGATTCCATATATTATTGAGGAGTGAAGTATAGACGTGATTCACGGCGCAAAACACAAAAAAAAGAGACTTTTTGTGTAACAAACTTTTTCTTATGAAGGTTTTATCAATGTCTCTACTTGACTGTTGTTGATTTTATTAATCTTTACTAGCTCTAAGTCTACTTTAATTTTAATGAATTAAGGAAAACGGGTTTTACATAAATGATTCTCTAACTCTATACTACCCTGGTTAGTAGGAATAAAAACAAATTAAATTAAATCTAGTCTTAATTAATTATTTTAAAGCTGGGTTAATTTGCAATTTTCTATGTAATTCTCAAAAAGAATTTTCCCTCAGGAAGCCAAATACCAAATAGTAAAAAAGAATGGCAATTACTATTTTTTGTATTATTTTTCTAGTAATTTTTGCTTTAAACAAAACAAACAAAAAAATACAGAAAATTAAACAATAATGTCATTTAAAAATTAATTTATTTAATATATTCTTTATATACTTAATTTTGTCTCTAAAAAAAATCTCGGTTTTTATTTTCCCATTGTTTCACGACATTTAAAACAAGGTGCCCTCTTTCTAATGGCTATTATGGGGATTGTTATCTCTTTCACGACAATTGTAAAAAATTTGGTTTTGTAATTTGGAAAACAATACACTTGTTTTTCCTTTAAAATTTTAAACCAACCGTTTTTGTGTTGAAGATTATGCAAAATGAAAATATGGATGCGATAGTAGAGAGTGCCAAGGATGAATATACTAAATAGAACCCAAAAAAAAAAAAAACACTTTGCAGGTTTACTTATAACTAATTATTGAAATTTATGCAATGAAATATAATTGCATATTAAGATGCAAGATGATAATATGCCCATACCACTTGCATGTAGTTTCCTATTCTAATTTAAAACTTTGAGTGTAAAGTCTGTTTGGTGAAATATATTAATTTCCTCTGTACCTTACAGTACCTTCTAAAATTGATTTTTCGCACCTTTGAAACTGCTTGCAAAGGTTTGGAAGTTGAATCAATCTATTAGTGACAAATGAAGTCACCGTCTCACGGAAATGGCTTGAAACAATTGGCTCTTGTGGTCACACAGAAGAAATATCCATAGATTCGAATAGGCAACTCCCTCAACCGTTCCTTTACGGCCTTTGTCTTTGTAGTTGTAATTAGCCTCTATCTCGGTGCTTATAACGCGAAGACGGCAATGACCCGAATTCAACAAGGGGAGAAAAATACAAGCCTCAACATCCTGGAAAGCGAAGCCAGTCTGGGACAGTAAAATGTGCCTCTCTAGGCACCAGAATAGTGTAAGGCAATAAACGCAAATAGGCACAATTTCCTGAGAGTTTTTATTTAATCCTTTCAAATTCCAAAAACAAGTCGTATAAATCCTTCTAAAAGAAAGAGTCTCCAATAAAAATGGTAGATCTAAAAGACTACTTTCCAAAAAAACGCTAAATAAAAGAAAAATGGGAAATACGATATTAATTACATTAATCTTAAAAAAAATGAATTAAGCTGTAATGTAAAAAGAAAACTTGTTTTGCAATATAAATCATAATTATTTATTTAGAAAAATAAAAACACATCAAAAATTCTCCAATATTAATGCATATTTTATTAAAAGAAATAAAACTATTAATTGCAATCTAATAATTATATTAAATCTCTTATGTCGAAAGTTCTTCTTTTACATTTATAGTTATTAGAACTAATTTGATTCGTGAGATATTCATATACAAGAGTGTTTTAAAATCTGTAAGTAAAGTATTTTTTTATTTATTGATTTTATTAATTATTAATATTATGTTATTATTTATTATTAGTTATTTGATTTCCAGTGTGATTATTATTTAAACCTTTAATTTCTATTCTAGATCTATTATTATTATTAATTATTATTTTAATCCGAATAATACAGGGAGGAGAACACAATCATTACCATGTTTGGTCAGCGAGTGGAAAAATTCTTATGTGAGAAACGACACGCATTGTTTGTTTAGTCCTCAAGCCCTGAAGGTCTAAAACTTTTGTTACGGCTGTTTAGTAGATGGGTTATTAAGTTTTTTTTTTTGTTATTTTATAATTAAAAAGAAAAAGAAAAAAAACATACAAGATCATTCCTTTGCATGATTACTACGCTGTGATCATAATAATAGATAATTGTATATACATAGAATAGTCTTCAAAAAACAGATGTAATATTATAAATTGGTTTAAGGAAGAGAACTCTATCTTTAAGAATGATTGTTTCGGCGCCTGTACAACATTTAACTGCAGACTATTTCTCTCTTTAGTTTGTGTTAATCGCTAAAGCGAGAAAAAAAAGAAAAATTGTTCTACAATCGTACCTTCTTCTCCTTTTTTCTTTTTTTCTAAAGCAAATACAGGTATGATAAGTCAAACGAGCCTTTTTTAATTATAAAAAGATCGTGTTGTTCCCTCCTTCCCTTCCCTCCAAAACCCTC
>JABUQX010048814.1:20000-23548 GCA_015478945.1 Trachelipus rathkii | reverse complement strand
TATAATATATATATATATAATTATATATATTAAATTATATATATTATAATATATATATATATATAATATATTAAATATATATATATATATATAATATATATATATAATATATATATATAATATTATATATATATATATATATTATAAATATATATATTTATGGATATTTTATTTATGTTCAATTAATTTTATAGTTTTTTCAGTTTATATTGTAATGTTATAGTATATTTATTTCATATTATTTATATTTAATCTATATTATATTTACTAATAATTCCCTTTATCAATTATTTTGTAACAGTTGTAATATATTATTATCTCTCATTACCCCGCCAAACAAATTTTGCTGTTAGGTTACTTCCGATCATATTTTGCTTTTTCATTTACATTTATTTTTTAGCTGGCGTCTGAAGAGAGACACGAGGGAGTGTCGAAACGTCACGCCTTCCCCCCCCCCCCCCTTCTTATCTCACCATTTAAACCCTAATTTTCTTCTTTTTTTTTTTTTTTTTCTTTTGTGTTCTTAGTGGTTTTTACTTTAATTTGTGTTCGAGTGCAGTGAAGGTGGAAGTGACTCGTAAAAATAGTTTTGATATGTATTAATAACCATGAATTCTTTACCTACTATACGTGATATCTTTTCTTGTTACCCCTACCTTATTTCGGACCTACGTCGCCTAGAAAGTAATAAGTTTAAAATCATGAAAAGTAAACGATCAATTGAATTTTTAAAACAGTGCATTCGAGAGCAAGTTATCCCTGTTTCTTTAGTGCCTCGCAACTATATAAATTTCAGTAATTCTCCTTTTCCTGATATTTATAGAATAATTTTAAGAAACCGTATTAAATCGATTAATATCCATTTGAAGAGGATATATTTTCTCACAGACTCTATTCATGCTCATTTGAAAAGGTTAATGCATCCTCTCGTTTTGAAGCATTTTTATGACCGTATATTTTTAGATATTAGTAAATCCTCTGCACGTATCATTGCAAATTCTAATCACAAATTACAAGGCTTAATAAGAAACTCCCAATGGACAAAGTTTACTCGCACTCAGATAGTTACTAATTTATCGTCTCACACTTTGAGTGTTGCCGAGAGAGAAGTCTTGAGCCTAGGACTTAATTTTTCCATTCGTAACAACAATAGAACCAAAATTAACACCATTGCGCAATTATCAGAATTCAAATGCATTTTGCCATTGGTCACTAAGCTTTTAAAACAAGAAAACTTTGATATACCTGAAAGATTCAGGAACGCAATTGCAAGTTTGCGTAGTAATAAAACTATTGAAATAAGAAAAGCCGATAAGGGTGGTGGTGGTGTTGTCATCCTGGACAAATCTGACTATGTAGCCAAAATGAATTCCTTGCTCAGTGATGTAAATGTATATGAACCCCTTAATTGTGACCCCATTAATTCTTTAACCTATCAATTCAACAGATATGTCAAACCAAAGTTAGATAAAGAAACCTTAGTCAAGTTAACTGTTTATAACCCTACTTAACCTTATATGTACGGCATTCCAAAATTACATAAAGAAAATCATCCCTTAAGGGGAGACTTCATAACTAGACCCCCTACTTTTTGAAAGCAAAATCAAAATTTTCAAATTTTTTTTTTATTATCTAAATTAGTAAAAAAATTCCTCCTGAACATCATGATGTAATTATTTTTTTAAAATTCTAAATAGTTTTTTAGATACAGAAATTTATTTAGAGAGGTGTCGAAGTAAAAAATTTCAATTCCAGTCAAAATTGCAATTCCAGGTTTAGGATCAAAAAATGTTTTATTTATAATTATAGAAAATTTAATTTTTTTTTCATATTCTCAACCTCTAGCTCATTCTTCGGATTTTACTCAGTCAAATAAATGGAGCCGCATCCGGAGCCGCAGCTGGAGCCGGAGCGGAGCCGGAGACGGAGCCGGAGCCGGAGCCGGAGCCGGAGCCGGAGCCGGAGCCGGAGCCGGAGCCGGAGCCGGAGCTGGAGCCGTAGCCTGGGTATATTTTTTTTCATGAAATAATTTTTTTAGATGAAAAAATTATTGGCAGAAGATGTAACTGAACAATGCTTCAAATAGTACAGGATCCTAGGGCGGAACCGGATCCGGAACCGAAGTCGGAGCCGGAGCCGGTGTCGGAGCCGGAGCCGGAGCCGGGAGCCGGAGCCGGACCGGAGCCTTTTTTTTCGAAGAATAAATTTTTTGGAGATCTGCTGAAACAATTTTCAAATAGTGCAGAAACCTTATTCGATCCGGAGCTGAAGCCGAAGTTGGAGCCGGAGCCGGACCGAAGCGAAGCCGGAGCCGGAGCGGAGCCGGAAGGCCGGAGCCGGACCGGAAGCGAGCCGAAGCCGGAGCCGGATCCGGATTGATTTTTTTTCTAAAATATATTTTAGATGAAAAAATTTAATGCCAGAAGACACACTGAACAATTTTCAAATAGTACAGAAACCTTAGTTCGATCCGGAGCCGAAGGTGAAGTCGGAGCCGGAGCCGGACCGGAGCCGGAGCCGGAGCCGGAGCCGGAAAGCCGAGCCTGATGAAAAAAATTTTTTTCAAAAAATATTTTATTTAGGTGAAAAACTTAATGCCAGAAGACGTACTGAACAGTTTTTCAAATAGTGCAGAATCCTTAGTCGGATCCGGAGCCGGAGTCGAAGCCGGAGTCGAAGCCGGAGTCAAAGTGGGAGCCGAAGTCAGAGCCGGGGCCTCGTAGTTTGTATTTTTTTCGAAAAATACTTTTTAGATGAAAAAATTTATTGCCAGAAGAGGTGCTCAACAATTTTCAAATAGTGCAAAACCTAGTTGATCCGGATTCCGAATCCGGGAGTGCGGAGCAGATTCGGAGCCGGATTCCTGGAATAAATTTTAAAATTAAAAATTTTGTTGCCAGATAGTGATCTGCTAAACAGGTTTCAAGTAGTGCAAGAATTCCTTAGTCGGATCCGGATCGGAGGTCGGAGCCGGAGTCGAAGTCGGAGCTAGAGTCAGAGCCGGCGCAATAGTATAAATTTTTTTCAGAAGAATATTTTTTTAGATGAAAAATTTATTGCCAGAAAAGTCGTGCTAAACAATTTTCAAATAGTGCAGAAACCCTAGTCGGAGCTGGAGCCGGAACCTTGGAAGTCGGAGCCGGAGCCGAGCCGGAGCCGCGCAGCCGGAGCCGGAGCCGAGCCGGAACCCGGAGCCGGAGCCGAGCCGGAGCCGACCTTAGTATGAATTTTTTCAAAAAATATTTTTAGGTAAAAAATATATTAATGACAGAAGACGCACTGAACAATTTTCAAATATCAGAGCAAAAACCTTAGTCGGGTACGGATCCGGATCCGATTCGGATTCGGAGACGGATCCGGATTCGAAAATTTTTTCAAGAAATAATTTCTATAGATGGAAAATATATATGCCAGAAAGACTTGCTGACAATTTTCAAATAGTGCAAAATCCTTAAATCGATCCGGATTTGGAGTCTGGAGCAGGAGTCGGATTTCAAAGTCGGAGATGAGTCGGAGCGCAGAGTAGGATTTTTTCTAAAAATTATTTT
>JABUQX010048814.1:0-10000 GCA_015478945.1 Trachelipus rathkii | reverse complement strand
AACATTGCATTTAAGTCCCGTCTAAATCATTTATATATATTTGAGAAACAAACAGTGACCCAGCACTGAACCCTGTTGGACACACTCTCCACTATTTCCCATGATGACTATTGCCATTTAGTTGTTTTACACCCACTGTTTCTATTTCCACAACCACTCTTTTATCCAACTTGTACCTATTACACCTATACCACATTGCAATATCTTCTTCATCAGCCTTTATGTGGGGAACCTTATTAAAAGCTTTGCTAAAGTCTAGTCTATATATATAATATCAACTGCGATCTCCTCCCCGTTCACTGCAGTCAGTTAATGGTTATTCCCAATTAAATCTCCCTAAAAGGTTGTGTAACATGACACCCTTTCTGAAACCTGCTGCGGAGTCCAACAATACCTTGTTATCTTTTAAATATTTCTTTATATGACCTTTCCAGTAACCTTTTTCCAGAACCTTTACAACCAGAGATGTGTAGGCTAACTGGCCTATATTACCCAGAAAAATCTTCCTTTACTTACCCTTTTCTATAAATAGGCCACAACATATGCCGTTTTTTTCCAAGTCATTCCTGGTTTAACCTCAACCAAAATGTTATAGATCGCTAAAAAAACAAATACAGTGCCTTTTGCAAGCTTGGTACTACCCTCTTTGTTCAAAATTCTACCATTTAACCATTCAGGCCTGCCAGCTTACTTGGGATTCAATATGGTTCTTAGATAAACGTCTTTAATAATTTTTAACATCAAAATTTCAAAAGAAGTTCTGTAAAGTTCTATTTGTACATGCTCAACTACATAACTATTAGTCTCCATAACTATTATCTAATCTTTCCTCCCCAGCTTAAACACTGAAGCAAAATATTCAAGTCAACTTAAAATGTTGACCCAAACCTATTCTACCTTATATAATACTGAGAACTAAATACTAACAATTTTTCAGTCCAATTTTTAATAGCGAACCTTTAATTGTACCTATTCATTTACTTTTAAATTAATAATTATAAAGCCTAAAAAACTTCTTCGTATAGTCTTATATTACTATTTACCTTAGCTTATAATTTAATTTCTTGCCTACTCTTTTAGCCTTTCTATTAATTGGATATCTGCGTTATAGTCGTTTCTATTTTCCTATATTAATTTTCTAAATCATCTTCCCTAATACTACCTTTGAATATGAATATTTTAAAACATCTAAGCTTTTCATTGATTTTATCTTATCTTCTCGTATTATTCCACCCAAACAGGTATTTCTATCTTCGCCACCCTAATGGTGTTCTTAATTTTTAAATAACAATAACTGAATGATATAAATATCCATTAAAACTGCATTGTACGTAAAATGTTTGTTATCCCACATGATAAAACAGTGTTGGTCTTTAAAATACACTTTATTCCCTCAGTCAAGTTATAATGCTAGCAATGTCTCGTAATTTTATTTATAGGTAAAATCGCCCATTTCGTGAAATCTAGGAATTTGTCCCTTATTAGCTATGCCGCTGCTAAATTTGCGGTCCCAGATATCACATCATATTAAATCTAATTTTATAATTATGGTCATTTAAGTCCTATAATTGCTCCTGCAACTCTATATCTTATCCACTTCAATACTTTCAATCATTAGTTAATATTAAGTCTAGTCTAATAGCTGCATTGTTGTCTTATGTGGTCATGGACAATCTGTATGCTCAAAAAAGTATCTAGTATATACCAATTTATTAAATATCTGAACTACTCTGGTCACGTATTTAGCGACAAGGAATCCCATTGTGAAATGTACAAGAGAGAAAATTAAAATCACCCATAAGACCTTATATCACACAACTTATTTTTCTTTACTGTGGACATGCGTTCTCAATTTTCTTGCACAATTTTCCGCATCTAACTTCTGAACTCTTGCTCCAAGGATGGTCTATATTAAAATAATGCCCCATATTCTATATGGATTTATTTAAACATAAGGATATCACCCATATCGATAGTTCATAAATATCATGGTAATTAGTTTTAAAGTCAAGTCATTAATACAGACTTGAAGTATTATGCTGTATTATAAATATAAAGCGCCAACACACCACTCCAACCTTTCTCCTGCATTTACGCTTATGCGTATAAAATAAAGTGAATATCCGTTCTATTTCATTATCCTGAAAGGTAAGTCTCCAATACTATTAATTCTTATCATTCAACCCATTGCCTCCAGTTATTGCAAATAATGTCAAGATTCTTCATTTATGGTATAACTAATCAGCCTCATCTTTTTTATTAATTTCTAACATAAATTGGGAAATTAAAAAGGAAAAGCTATATGTAATATTATAGAAAAAATAGGACTATTGATTTATTGCTAAGTTCATATATTTGGAACCTGCAACATACTAGTTATTTATTATATCAACCACTATAACATGTTATAACCATTTGCATTAATTATTTGTATCCAGATTTAGTATGCTACCTATCACCCCCTAACATTCTACTCATAGTATTTTTGCTTAAAACAAGTCTGTTTCACCCATACTATGAGTTTAGGCTGAAAAGACCCAACACCGTATTACGACTCTATAAGTGTAACTCCATCTGCTGCAAAAAAAATCTTTATCCAGAAATTTCTCACTTCCACCAAATTCCAAAACCTAATATTTTTCTGAAAACAAACATAAATTTCCTAACCTCTTCATTTTACACCTTAAAGCCTACTCCCCCCCCCATTCCTGACCTTGCAGCCTAACCTAGAGGTTAAAATTCCCAGCAAATTTCCAATGCACTTTCTTTCACACTAGCTTTAACATCTTTGCTGAAATCTAATAAATCTCCTTATAATTCATGCTATTAATTTTACTGCTATCTGACCTTCTATGTCCTATATCATTATATATGTATCCCTAAATACTGCAACATCACATTGACTCCAGACGATTTGTAGAATTCAATAAGTCTCGTGCTTAATCTATCCTCCATCACCAGACGATATCACTCTACTCTCTGGCACACATGTTGTTTTCAACATACATTCTTCCAATTGTTTCTTTATGTTATTCTCTATTATCTCTATTGGAAAAACCTATCGTAAGGTATATATAGCGTATCATAACGAAAAGTCTTTCCACCTCATTAGCATTTGTGATAGATCCGTCTTCCCTTTAGAATAAGACTTCCAACATTACCATTGGCACTTCTGCTGATCCGCTCCCCTATCCTGGAAAGAGCCCAGGTCGAACCATCAGTTACTTAGCATTACTCACAGGTCTTAGCTGAACTAAAGACTTTACGTGAGTCCTCATCTTTTAACATATTATTTTTCTGAGTTCGCTTACAACTCTCATAGTATCTTATCTGCAGACTATTTTTCAACTATTTATCTCCTGTTTCCCCCTCATCTTCTCTACCACTAGGTGAGATAATCCCAGAGTATTCATTAGCGTCAGTACCACCGGTATATCACGGCCTCCACTCCTCGCCTCGACATCCCTACTAACTTTTTTCGTTTCTTGACACTTCGCTCCTTTCTCAACTCATATACTTTTCTTTCAATTCATTACATATTTCACCTCAGGTCTTGCAATTCACTTTCCCCCGGTTATGCAACACATTCTTCAGCATTCACCAAAACAAGCAGAGGATCAGCTATCACATACTACAACTGCTCTCACAGTCCACAAAATTATCACAAAGAGCATACATACTTTAAAATTATAGTCTACTTATCTACTTATGTGTAACCTAAACTTACCCACTAGTTTAAGATCGCTAAAAGCCCTAAAAAAGATAGATAAACTAATGTCCTTTAAAACAATTAAAAATGTGAACAAGCTTATATCAAGCTTAGCCTAGGCCAGGGATATATATATACTATAATTTTTTTTTTTTTTTTCTAACATAGTCTAACTATGTACCAATTTTTTACCAACTACATTAGCCATAATATATGAATATTATATATATAATAATATAATATATATATATACTATATATATAATATATATTAATATATATATATTATATATATTAATATATATTATATATATTATTAATATATAATTATATATAAATATAATATTATATATATAGTATATATATATATATATATAATATATAATATATTATATATTAATATATATATTAATTATATATTATAAAAATATATATGTTAATATATATTATATATATATATATACTATATAAATATATAATATATGATATATATGATATATATATATATTAATATTATATATATTAATATATATATATATATATATATATTATATATATTATTATAGTATATTATATATATATACTATAATGGAACTTCAGGAATAAACTGTAGTTTATTCTAGAACTGTAATTAATATTGAATTTCGAGATAAAAAAATAGATAATAACTAGAGAATCGAGGAATCTTCTATACTATCATACCATCGGTATAGGATTTCACATTGGGAAGGAGGGGATTCACCACCCATCTTATCTACCTCAAGACTGAGGGGGGAGAGATTGGACTGAGGCCAAATTAGAAACCCAGGACCATGGCGACTAAGTCCCTAAGTCCTTTATATCGAATCGATTTTCCCTTGGGAGTATTAACATTTTAAATTAAAATTTAAAACGTTTATTGCGAAAGCAATATAGCGAAAATTCGTTTTTGTATTTTATTTCAAAATTAAATAAATTATTATAGATCTTGCATCTTTAATTTTTTTTTTTTTTTTTTTTTTTGTTTTTTAAAAGTTTTTATAAGACAGACCGCATAGCCCTATTCTAGAAGGGGAACGTCTCTTAAAGGTAAATTTCTACCTAGTATCCGGGACTATACGGGATCGAAAACCCGCGACCCTGCCATGCGACTCTGTATCACTGGCCGATAAAGGTAATAAGCTGGATATCCTTTATCCTTTGAAATATTAGTCTTCTGAATAGTGACAGTCGTTTATGTGGAACTCTCATAAAATTTTTGGCAAGAGCTATGAACAAAGCCGATGTGGAACATTGCATAACCCAGCCTTACGTACAGCCTTGAAAATGTTCTTATTTCTCCCGTCCTTGTAACAAAAAAAAATTTCCAGACAATGCAATGATTCTATTATTTATTATTTAATATTTAAATCACTATAAGTTAATGTAGTCGATTGACTCAATTCAAATTAAACTTTTACGCTTCATTATTTATCGCAGTCTAATTGAGAATTCAGTATAAAATTATATGTAAATAATTCTTTATTCCCTTTTATTATAAAAATTTATTGCGGCTAAATTAATGCTAAACATGCAGGGAGGCTTCGGCAAAGATCGACCACCGATACGATATAACATGGATCGTCAAGGAATAAAATAATGAACATGCAAAACAAGTAATAATATAAAATTAAGTCACTAATGATATTATTTTTTACTTAAAGATAATAGTATTAAAAAAGAGATACATTACTATTTTTTTTTATTATGATAATTCTACAAATCTTATGCACCACTCCGTTTTCGAACCATGCTATCATGCAAGTTCGCTACTAGGAAGTAGCGATTCTCATGGGCGTTCCACATGATATTAGTAAATTATCCCGTTGAACTTACCTTCATTTAATGTCCTGTGGGCCGCTTAAGACAATCGTACGGTCCCTGGGACAGGATGGAGAATTTCGTGTCTGTAACTTCTTCCCATGTGCCGATTAATTTCTTTTTGCTTGTCGCTTGGTTACCTCAACGGTTATTGCCATTTTTCGCCAACTACATTTAACTGCTTTTCCACCGTATAAATTCCTCTTCACTCCACCATTTAATAGCTTTCAGATTTTATGTAAGTTTTTGAACAATGAATCTATTTTTCATGCCTTTAAATTATCTGCAAATCGCCACCTATAACTAGAGGCCACTAGAATTTCTTCATCAAGCTTCTTCCTCTTGCCTAACACTCCCTACAATCTCAGACCTATCTTTTCCTTCTGAAAATAGAGCAAAGAAATATTTTCTTGCTAAAAACAGCAAACATATATACGCGGAACATATATTTTCTTTCGGAATATAACAACACCCAAATCCCAAGGATTCAGAAATAAAACCCCCTAAGACAACAGATCTTTATTACTCAGGCTATAGCTATAAACAACCCTGTCTTAAGCGTAACCTCTCCTCCCTCCAGCACAACCCCGGATTACTAGCGATGTCACTGATAATCCACCATCCTTTCTCACCTCCCGGTAGATATATGGAACCCCAAACCATAATCTCAGAATCCTTTTTTCACTTCCCCACCAAGGTCTAATTTTTCTATGACTTGGCCCGTCCCACCGGCTGAGGATTACATGTCATTTTATTCTTCTCGAGTTTACGAGCGGCGAGACCGACACCAATCTTCAAAACAACTCAAAACTATACTCTCTCTAATACGTTTCATTTTCAATATCTGCTATGATGAAAAATTTTATAATCAAATTTTACTATTTCTATACAATACTACTAATACACTAGCCTAACTATTAAAGATATTGTCCATATTATACTGGTCAATAATCTATATATTATTATAATATATATATATTTATGTTAATTTATAGTAATAATTATTTTTACTATATATATATATTATATATATTATATATATATATAATATATATATATATAATATATATATAAATATATATTAATTAACCATCTTATTCATGATTTACACTAATTATAAGTTACCCACTATATATTAATACACATATTAACAATAAAAGTAATATTATATTGTATATGTACAACATTAACCCTCATATTGATTAAAGACCCTACAGTTAGCTACGTCAATACTATCACACTTATTATAAGTTCACCCTTTGACATCCTATAACCTAATAACTAGATATTAAATATATATATATATACATTATACTTGCAATCACATCCCACTACTTAGTATTAATTTCAGTCAATCTATATTCACAATTTTTAACCTACTTACACTTATCTATATGCATCTATCCTACCTCCCTTTATACAATATTTCTATACGACCTAACTAGTGTGTGAGATTCAAAGTACACTTTATTTACACTAGTTACTGCTCACCAGGTAGAGCATAAAGTACATACTGAGGTCTGTCTAGCCTCACTCACAACCATAAACCGTGACGTGCTTACTCCAGGACGTGTCATCACTATATCAACCCTTCCTTTTCAAACACACGAACGCTAACCACTATAATCTCATCATACAAAGCAAGAGTCGCTGTGTTCATCTAACTATTGTCCTCTTCAACTAATCGTGTTTTCAAGTATCAGTCATAAATATTTACCTTTTCATCTTTATATCATTCAATCTTACCTCTACTTCCTCTAATACCAATTTGAGGTTGTAGTGTATACTTCCTCCACTCTACGACTATAAACTATTCATATCCTCCATCATTCATATAACACTATTACTATATATTATCCCTTGTTCACCCTGATATACCCTAACCTATATATATTCTTTAATTTTTCATAAGCCATATCACATCTCGACATATATATCAATACTACCAATTACCTAAAACTTAACATATTGGTATACTAATACCTAATTATATTATACCCTTATATAACTTAAATATATACATATATATCTATATATATTATATATAATATAATAAATATATTTAATATTAATAATAATTAATATATAATAAATAATAAATAATAATAAAATAATAAATAATAATATAAATCTCATTCCCCAAGAGACATACCATCAATATTCACACTCCTACCGAGTAAAATTCAAAGGCAATATAATAATAATATACTACAATAAAAATAGAGTCTACATCACTCCATAATAGAGCTTCGATATCAATAATTAATATTATATAAAGTAATTCAATAATAAGATATATACATCCTAGATTAAAATTCAATATATCATCCAATATCATACCAATTTGATCGACTACAAATTATTAATAATCAATTATACTATTTCCATAAAATTATATAACATAACTACAAATCACACTCTGAGCCACTCACTCTTAACAATAACCCATAAATACTATATCGTTCAACATACGAACTTAATATGTGAATGTTTCTATTACATTAGCATTACCACACAAACATCCAATTATTCCTCAACTAATATACATCAACTGTCCAATTAGAATTACAATAATAAATTCACCTGTAACTACTCCTAAAGTAATATACTGACGACTGAGTATGCTAATATATATAAGAATCTCAAAATAACCCATATATAATATCATTTGTTATTCTTATACCTCTTCACCCCTCTCATTATCCCATAATCCAACCATATTTTTAGTAATTATCCCAAAGTAGTTAACAATGATTCATTAGCTATTGGCTATACCAAATAATAATCCTACCTCACTCCTATACTCCCTCTCAGGCTGCTCAATCGATATAACGCAATCAAGTCACCTATCGCTCATAAGAAAACTCTTGTATACTAGAACGGTCCCAACTACCTATCATCGCCCAATACTAGCACAACTTGATATCATATTCTATACATGCTACTCGTATGACTAAACCCAATACATTATACACTCAAGTACTATACTCGCCTAACCATAATACACTATGACATTCTCAATCTATATCTACGATTTTTTAATTACACCCTATCATTACCTGACGCGACCTCAACATTTATCTCGTACATACCTCAAAATCATAGTACATATATCATAACCACAGTACCTATATCTATCTACTATTCATCAACTACAATCCCAAAACATGGTCACAACAAACCTCCAACGCATAAGAGAACTCACCTCAAATCTACTAACCCATCAACTCCGATCTAATAACTTTACAGTTTAGCCTTATTTCAACCTTATACTATTATACCCTTAATAATATTAGGAAAGAGAGAGAGTGAGAGAGAGGACAGAGAATGGGTACTAAGAAGTTGACCGATGTGCACGATACCAATCCCTCGAACGATAATAACCCGTCCATAAACGTTTTGTGAAGCAACGTTCCAAACTCAGTAGAGAATCACCATCTACGGAGAGCAGAAGAGACCTACATAGAGAATATGAGTAGTAAGAGAGAGAGAGAGGAGAGTGAAGAGTAAGTAGGATAGATATACATGACAGAGATAGTAGACATGGACAGTACAGTAACAGGACAGTTTTAGTATAGATAGACCAGGTTATGAGAGTAGAGAGTAAGAATCTAATATCGAGAGAGATAGAGAGATGACTAGATAGAGTGATGAATGAGAGAGAGAAGAGAGAAGATATAGATGAGAGATAAATTAATATAGATTGTGAATAAGAGAGAAGTAGATGAGAATAAATAGAGAGTATGAATATCGAAGTATATATAAGATTATAGTAGTAGAAGATAGAGAGATAGATGAGAGGAGATGATAGATATGAGTAGTGAATACCTGAAGCAATGAGAGATTCTTATTTTATTTGCATGAGTAAGCATTGACGAGTGAGAGAGAGAGAGAGTAAGGATCCAACATAGCAAACAATGGTAAAAAGCATTTCCCCATGTATTTATTAGTAAGTAACATGTTAAATATGCAGCATAGCCGTTAATATACTTAGGTCCTAGAGGATAATATTGGTTCATCGAGATATTAATGAGGACTGTTATGCGGAAAGTCGATTATGCATTTCATTCTCCTCAATAGAAGAATAGTGATATTACGGGTGTGATAGAGTCAACCTCTTAGAAGAGAGTAAGAGTTCGTTCGGTCTGCTATTAGCAATAGTATGACATAACGCACAAAAGAGTACATATGTGCAGCTACTCGATCTTGATTATGATATTAGACTGCTACGATAATATATAACTAAATGAGAATTATCAAGTGTCTTTGCGAGAAGAAAAAGCTAAATGGAGAGCTATATGTGGCAGCTAAACTACCTCAGATACTTTCAATGAGCCGCTTCACCCGATAAAATGGCGACCTAACACGACACAATTAAGTAAGCAATGACTAATACTATAATGTAGGTTTGAAATCACATGAATCCATTCATAAATATCTTATTATCTATAGA
>JABUQX010048813.1:35000-37776 GCA_015478945.1 Trachelipus rathkii | reverse complement strand
TTTGCGAGTACTTCAAATTTACTAATTAATGAGCTTAAAGAACAGTTAAAGTCAAATACCCGAACATTATCAGAATTTCAAATTAACTTACAGAAATTAATTGAATTTCAAAACAGATCACTTGCAACCCACAACATACTTAATCAACTAGGTAGTATCAAATCATTACTTACATTAGTTGAACATTTAGTTAACAGTATTACCAATGATACATCAATTAGTTATCACTTCATTACAATTAGCTAAAACAAAGATAACTAATGATCAACTTTACTCACCCATCTTTTTGTTACCATATATACTAGAAATGACACAAACCACAAAACTACATCCTATCATACCTTTAGAAGCAACAACATACCAGCATCAACATACCATTCATTTTTGACATACTCATGGACGATAAAATCAACCACTAACCCATTTGAATTAATTACACTAATTCCATTCATTTCAAATGAGAAATTTATTTCATATAAGTTAATTCCATTCCCAACATTCATTCCATTTAATGAAACGTCCGTTCGAATAATGTATAATACACCAAATAATTACCTTTTCGTTAATTATGGTCAAAGAAAATATACTTATTTGCGAAATTCGGTTCACGATTATTGTCGTAACCTAGGGAAAACAGCAGTTTGCCCTCAATCACAACCTTTTACATCCATTGATGACAAAACATGCTTGCTATCGCTTTTGCTTAACTATACTACTAATTTCTCATCATGTCCTATAACTATCTTTAAATCCAAAGAACCCTTCACAGTAACCCTAGGACATTTTACTATTATATCTTTTGCAGAAAAAATTAGAGCTTCCATATCCTGCGAAAGACCCCATTCCGTACAGCATATAAATATTTTATTTCAATATTCCTCACGGTTGTACTTTTACCTCTGCTAATTATCAATTTAAAAAATCCCATTCATTTAGAGAAAAATATTTCATTAATTTCATTAATTCTCAATCTTGATAAAGTTTTTGTTTAATTTTTTTAACTCATGTTGCTTTACAAAATATTTCTTCAGCATTGTTCCCAACAATTTTCAAATAATGAAGGAAGTTCAGTGGAATAAGAGATTGGACAGTATTAATAATACCATCCACCCCCTTAACTCCTTATCTGCTTCAAGTTAAATTATCCCATATATCGGTTGGAGAACAACTAGTATTGTTTTATTCATTTTCAAATCAGGTGATTGTTTATTTGACTTGGTCTTATAGAAAAGCATTGTGTAAAAATGTTTGAAAGAATTAAATAATCAAGAACCCCAAGATATTCCATTGCATAATATAACCATTTCAACCCTTCCAATAGAGGTAACCCAGTCAAATTCCACAGAATCAAATGAAATGAACCCTTGGTTACAAACCTCCCATAACAATTTTAGGACGATCATTAATACCCAAGCTCCTATGCCACCACCTATGCCATTATAGGCAATTCTACTCTCAAGAGTGGAATTATATTCTAATATTGCTAACTTGGACTAATCTCCTTTCTGCATGATTAATCTCCTTTCTGCATTTATTTTTGAATTATATTTTATAGTACTAATGGAATTAAAATCCTTATGAATTTTAATTTCCTGAGTTTTTCCTTATTGTAAAAAAATATTAATATAAATATTTGAAATCAAGAAACTTCGTTTGTTGATAGTTAAAAGCATATAATTCAAAAACAAATCTCGCTTTAATATCTTTTTTAACGACCTGACTTGACACTTTTAAACTTTTGGATCATAAAATTGGAGCCAGGATGTTGAAATAAGTCTGTGAATCATAATTCCTAGGTCTGGGAAATTCTCGGCCTAAATCCATTCCAAAAATCCATTCCTAAAATCCATCATTCCAAATGGATTTAAATTTGGATGTATCCAAAAAATTTTAGACTTCACTTCAGGAAAGGGATAGAGAGAGGGAGAGAATGATGAGGGAATGAGAGAGAAACTTTAGGGGTTTAGAGAGATTAGAGTAGGGGATTAGAGAGGGTTATGGAGAAAGCGATCTTTTAAAAAGGGTTGGATCACAAGAAAAGTCGTTTGTTTGGGCCTGATACCTGCTTAAGATAACAGCTAATGAAATAGCTCTTAGTAGTGTTGTAGAGGCGCGAAAATTAGATTAAAAGATAGAAGTTTTCTTAAAGAAGTGAAACATTTATAGTATACATTATTTGAATATATTATATATTATATATATTTTATATATCATATAATATGCAAAAATGTATACTGTTTTTTCTTTTTTCCCATTTAATTGTAAAATTTAAATATAAAGACAGATTAGACATTAGTGAGACAAGCAAAGATGTTTCTCACTTAAAACATTTCCACCGCTTGGACAAAGGTAAAAATGTTAATACTTTGAATAATAATAATAATAATAATAATAATAATAATAATAATAATAATAATAATAATAATAATAATAATAATAATAATAATAATAATAATAATAATAATAATAATAATAATAATAATAATAATAATAAATAATCTTGTAAAATATTTAAAATCTGTTTTACTTTGTAATATTTTATTGTTTTAAAAATAAAGAATGTTTGCCATATTTAATGAAATATATTTTTTAATTAATATTTGGATATATTGTAATTAAAAATATTATAATCAATACTTTTATTTTTAATAAAAATATAGATTATAATATTGAAGAATTTTTTGATGTGTTTATTTTAAAATGATTTTTATGTATTCATGAAATATATTTTTATATTGATATATTTGGAATATTATACTAATTAATAAAATTACTT
>JABUQX010048813.1:0-32500 GCA_015478945.1 Trachelipus rathkii | reverse complement strand
ACGACGGGACCAGCGTCGTTCTCTGGGAAAATCGGCAAACAGCTGCCTGATTGTGAGAAATTACCCGTTATAAATTTCGAAGCAATTCAATTAGATGAAATCAATGGAAATAAAACTGATCTTAGTAAAGACCAACAGTACCTTCTGTATAGTTGTACAGACCAAATTCCCCCGACAGACCGATATGTGCTCTAAATCCTGGCTGTAGAGATCCTAAACATCTTCAGTCCACTCCGATGGCTGAGCATGATCGCAAATCTGCGTCATCCAGTGATTCATTCGCAAAGCGGACCTACAACACACCATCCAAAGCATGCTTGGTCAACTAAATTGTGAAGAAACACACATATGCTCCATGTGCTGGTGCGATATTAAGATGGATAACCAATCAGTCGAAACTACTGATACCTATAAACAATAGCTATATAAGGTTGTATTACAACAAACAGCAATGCATCATTTGGCAGACGACATTAAAAGATTTGAGAGAGCATTTTTCTGTCACCCAGAGAACATGTTGTTTGCTTGAAAATGGATGAGAAGACAAAAAACATTGATGAGAGTTGGATTACAGGAGCAGGTACTATAAGCAAAACCCCAAAATCCGATATTGAAGTCCTCCGTTAGCAACTTTTACGACTCCTCAATTAAATTTCTAATAGCCCACTGGTACAACATTGACGCTGAGTAGATTGGACAACTGTAAAAGTGCCTACCACTACCACCGAAGACCAGTCCTTGATAAACATAGAGCACCCTACATTCGTTATCTCTACAACACATAACAACTGAGCCTGAATTACTTTTAAAATTTCCCAGCCATACCAAAGAACTGTTGAAAGATGGCGTCAAACCCGCTTGTCACAGACAAATCTGTAGAAAAAGTGTACGGACAAGAAAAGACAGAGATGGCACAATCTATAGCCAACCTCTTTTCCTCTCCACAAGACTCCACAATCCACAAAATTTGACCTCAAATATCTCCTAATTTAAGAACGTCAGTGAAGCTAAGTAGGGTGGCGACATCCTGAACTAGGCAGCCAGACTGGACATCCGGAAGTGCGAACCAGATGTTGGCCAAATGTTGCAAAGCAACATTTTGCTACGCAACATTGGTTTTTTCAAGCTTGACGTGGCTCAAACTCAGGGTTTTTTTAAGTCGGTGAGACCAAAATTAAAGGTCCTGAGACCGTTTTATGAGATTTAGTCACCTAAAGGGGGGGCGGAGCCCCCAGAGGGGGCTTTTTGGTTCCTGAAAGGTTTTTAAATGATCGTAGATCATTTTTGATGGTTCCAAATCGATTTATCGATGTCTGTTACCCCTATAATCGATGTTTAAATCGTCTTTCTACGATGCTCTGGTTGGCTTTTACATTGAAAAATATTAATCGAAGGCAAAATAATTAGTATAATTAACATTCGATTAATCGGTAGTAATGCAACACTTTAAGCGTGGACACCCTTTTCGATAGGAAGGATTAGAGCCATCAGTCTGAAACTTGGTATATTTCATGTAGTGTTAAAGCCTCATACACAGCGAACATGTTCAACGTCTCCTAGGATGTATTTAGGGCACCACCAAACGGTACCTTCCCCCTGAGAGAGAAGTTGAAAATGTTCGCTACGCCCTTTTTGCCGCTTCATCACATTTCACAACAGACTTGTGCCATACGACTTAAGGCCGTCGAGGACACCGATCGGGCTGGAGATCACCGCCGAGTTTGGTGACCGAAGTTTCCCCTAATGCTAATGGGTGCTGCCCCCCCTTACGCCCAAGGTACAAACCACTTACCCTTGCTGAAACGAACCCCATGTATAGGACTTAACGTATAGCTGGACATAAAATTTGGATGTGAGCTAATTATGATCGCAACGTACTACTCGTCATTCCGAAGAATTACCCCCTACCTCCCTGCGTCCCCCCCGTAAGGGGGGCACGCTACCCCCCTAAAAGTTAAAATAATCGTAGAAGATTGAAACTTGGAGAAAGGATTCGGTTTCGGAGTTGGAGTCAGAGTTGGAGTTGGATTCGGCGACGGAGTCCAGGGACCCCCCGGAGAGGGGTCCCCTCCTGAAAATAGAAGAAGAAGAATGCATGGAATGCAAAACAGAGGAAGAAGAAAGAAGAAGAAGGAAAGGAAGGAGGAGGAAAGGAGGAGGAAAGAAGAGCCATGAGGAAGGAAGAGTAGAGGAGAAAGGATTCAGAGAATTCGGTATCACACCGGGCTAAACCTTTGACTGGACGCCAGTCGCGGTGCCTACACTGGTAATAACAACATTCCGACCACGTTTAATAATACCAATAACATATGCAAAATATCCTTTATTTTTTTTGTTATCCAAATATCTAATTTTTCTACCACATATTGGTATTTTGTTTCATATTTTCATTTTTATAAGTTTTATTTTACATTATACTTTGTGTTTAATTTTTTTTAATTTATATATATATTTTTTTTATTTCATTTCTTTAAAACTTTTTGTTTTACTAAAAAATTTATTCTTTTCATGTTTATAAACGTAAAAAACTTTGCATTTTTACATACCTATAAGCAGTAAATCAGTAAAATCAAACTACCCCTCCTCACCCCTTTCGTGATCTATTGATCTATTGATTCAGTTCATATTTTTACTAAAATTGTTTTCTGGTAAACTTCACCATAACCCTACACTCAACCCCAACGTCACATACACACGATATAAACCTACATCCAACTACCCACACCACTCATCCACCTTCCGTGCATACTATTGATACTATTGCATACACTAATATGATTCAAGTACACGTCTATAAATTTCATTCACAGTAACAATCTGCATCACCTACTTTCATTCCTATGACCACTAAATCACCAGCTAAGTCAATAAATTAAGCCCACCCTAATCACTCGCTGTCCAAACCATGATCTATTGATCTATTGACTTACTGCATTGGTTCAGGTCATATTTTTACTAAAATTATCGTATTTTACATACCCTAAATCAGTAAATCAGGTAAAATCAAACCGGCCATACCACACAGCCCACATCATCTATTGATCTATTGAGCTAATGGATCTATTGATCTATTTGATTCAAGTCACACTTTCGAGTAATCATTTTGGATAAACATAAGCATAAAAAACAAATTCTTTATACACTGATCAACGAATATATGTAACAACGTAACAAAGTTCTTCACATCCCTGAATACAAGCTTTACATAGAGCATCATGCTGAACTAAGAATACTAATACAAAACGACAAATATGAACACGAATTTAAACACTTAAATAAACTGGTTAAAAGTTAAACCAATAGTCTCACACACATTATCAACACACAAGCTAAACGATAACCAACAAACATACGACACTACAAAGACAATACCGTAACCCTCCCATCTCAACACTTACTGCTCCACAAGCAACATCATATCTAAACTAACAATGTTATTTATATTTTAAACATCGGTAATATATTAACTGTATAAATTTATCACAACATCTGGTCTACATTTCTATAATGATCAACGAATACATACCTTACTAACGGAATAAACGCACACAGTATTCTACACCACCATCATACTACAAAGCTAACAACTAACGACGACGTAACATGAACTAAGACCACAATCAATGTAACAAAGACAACACCTAACCACAACTTACACACGACCACATAAAACTGTTAAACAAATTAAACAAAAGCCTGCAAAACACATTTAACACCACCTACCCCGTAAAATAACTAAACCAGTGCATGCAAAAACTTAAACCACCTACTTTCATCCAACTTTTTCAAGCAATTCTCTAACATATTAAACGTTAATCTCTACACTATACGACACAAGAACATTTAGACAAAAAATGTATGCATAACCCCTGTCCGATTCATCCAAATCACACGGACCAACGAATATATGCTAACTAACAAAGTTTTCTCTACCATTATCGTAGATAATATTTGAACAAAAATTTATTCATAACCTACCTAAAATATCATAATCCCCAACAACAATAATTCGTAAAACATAGTCACAAAAAATAGTTTTACTCCAAACCCATCCACAACATCAACAAAATACACAAAGTACTGTATCCAAACATCACCTTAAAAATGTCTTCCTGTTTGATATAAATATCATCAGTAAAGAAATTGTACATAGAGTATTACCGGAACTTATAAAGCAAGTTTACAAAAAGTAATACAGTAAATCAAACCACCCATTCCCTTCCCGCCCACCTCCCTAATCCACAAACACCCGATACCCATGACCTTGTCTGACTCTAGTTGATCTAATGACATCATGTCACCATATCCGAAGACATTTCGGAATAAACATAGTAACAAAATGTTCTTTTAAAACTGAACTATCGAATATACGCTAACGTAACATTGTTTTCTACATTAATTAAAGCTAACATTAGCATACCAGAACTTAAGAATAAATGACAATTGACAAAACCTAACACACCTTACGCACGAATAAACTACTAACATTAACAAGTTCCATACTTAATAACAGTAAAGTAACCTACTCACAGCGTACAAAACGTAAACCTATTCACACTTTTTTCAAGCATATCTCTTAACATATCAACGTTTTTAATTTTACATTAACACTATTGTTTTACGTCGCATTTCGAGTATCATTGGCGGATAAACGCATCACAAAAATGAGTTCTTTAATGTTTTCACGCCAATATATTGCTAACATAACATGTTTTCACATTAATAATAAACCTAACATAGCATCATATGAACTAAGAAAATAATGTACAACGACAAAACCTTAACCAACTTATGCTCTAATAAGCTGTTAACATTGACAAAGTTCCACTCTTAATACCAGTAAAGTAACTGACATTGACATACATAACGTAACCTATTCATAGTTTTTCCAAGCATATCTCTAACATATTAAAGTTAATTTTACATTGACACAGTAATATTTAACAAAAATTTATCATAAACCTTGTCTAATTATTATACAGACCATCGAATAAACTGTAAACATAACAAAAGTTTTATCCAAACATAACATAAAAAATTAAGTTTTTTGAATAAAATTCAATTAAATGTGTAATAGTTTACTGATTTTAAAGCAGTAAATCAGTAAATCAGTAAATCAAACCACCCGTCCCCTCCCTGTCCCCTCCCTATCCACCCGTCCATAACCTATTGATCTAATAATTCAGGTCACATATCGAATATCATTTCGGCATAAAACATTGGTACAAAATAGTTCTTTATATACTAACCAGCGAATAAAGATGCTAACGTAACATTGTTTCACATTATTAAAGCTAACATAGCATTCCAGAAATAAGAATATAAGAGCGAATGGACAAAAACTAACCACCTTACCACGAATAAACTACTAACATTAACAAAGTTCCCACTTAACAACAGTAAGATAGTTACCGTAGCACGCGTACAAAACGTAACCTATTCACCCATTTTTAAGCATATCTATAACATATCAATGTAATTTTATATTAACACTATTGATTTTACGTCGCATTTTCGAGTATTATTTCGGATAAAACATAGCACAAAAATGTGAGTTCTTTATATACTACCAGCGAATATATGCTTAACATACACGAACAGTGTTTCCACATTTAAAAAGCAATAAACTAGCCATCATATGAACTAAGAAAATAATGTACACACGAAACAAACCCTAACACAAACTTACGCTCTAATAAATGTTACATTAACAAATTCCACACTTGAATACCCAGTAAAGTAAAACTAACATTGCCATACAAAACGTTAACATATTCATACCTTTTTCCAAGCATATCTGCAACATATTAAGTAATTTTACATTGACACAGGTAATATTTAACAAAATATTATTAACCTTGTCTAACTATCATACAGACCATCGAATAACTGTAACATAACAAAAAGTTTTATCTAAACATAAACATAAAAAACCTAAGTTTCTTTAAAGTAAAATATCATAGTAAATTGTAATAGTTTACTGGTTTTTAAATCAGTAAATCAGTAAATCAAACCATCAACCCCTTCCCACCCTCCCCCCATGACCTTTTGATCCCATATGAACTCCAACTTGATATCATTACATATCTCTTCGACTATGCATCTCCAAGGCTCCCAAACATAACACAAAAATAGCAAAAGTTCCTTATATACTAACCATCGAAAATAAGCTGCTAACGTAACAAACTTTTTACATTAATAAGCTAACATAACATAACCTTAACTTAAGAATATAATGTACAACGACAAACCACCACACCATACGACGAATAAACTACTAACATTAACAAACTTCCGCCCTTAACAACAGTAAAGTACCTAACCTTCGTACAAAACGTAACCTATTCACACTTTTTCAAGCATATCTCTAACATTAATCAATGTTAATTTTACATTAACAATCGTAATATTTAACAAAAAATTAGCATAACCCTGTCAATCATCATACTGACAACGAATATAATGCTAACGTACAAATTTTTTTACATCAACTTCGTAATATTAACAAAAATTTATTCATTATAACCTCGTCTAATATCATAACCCCAACGGAATAATTGCAAACATAACAAATTGTTTCAACCAAACATAACATAAAAAATACCAAACTTTATTCCTGACACAAACATAAAAAATTTCTTTGATAAATATCACCAGTAAAAGCGATAATAGTTTACTGATTTTAAAGCCATAAATCAGTAAGTAAATCAAACAACCCATCCCTGCAGTCCCCTGCTACCCACCCATCCGCCTATGATCTATTGAACTATTGTAATTCGAGTCATATTTCGCGAGTATTCATTTTGCATAAAACATAACATAAAAATAATCTCTTTATATTGACCTACGAATATATGCTTACGCAGCAAAGTTTTAGCATCAAGAAAGCTAACATAATCATAACCTGAACTAAGATATAATGAACAAATGCAAACCTAACATACCTCGCGTATGAATCAAATCCGCTACCATCCTGAAAATTCCCTACTTATCAAAGGTAAAGTACAAACAGGTCATACAATACTAGATATGTCCTTTCTTTCCCGCATGTCAGCAATTAGGTAAAGACTATTATCTAACAAATCCCTTAACAAAGTGGACCAATCTATCAAAGATACTAGCATCTTCAACAATGAATGACACTATCCTCATTCAAAGTGTTCACGTGCGGCTCGAGTATAACAGGCATTGAACTATAAATTAAACGTAGACATTAGCAATTTCTTGGGGAAACCTAGCATTACTCAACAATAATCTTAAACTAAACTCACGTTTCTAACACATCATTGTCAGTTGACACAGTAATATCTTACAAAACTCATCATTTCTATAACAAATCAGTGTTAATTTCACATTGTCATAGTAATATTTAACATAACATACCTAACTTACGAATAAGCAGTTTTCATTAACCAAGAGTATCTATAGCAACACATCCACCTCCCGAGAGAAAACCCAATGCGGATTCGCCCCTTAAAGGGTGTGAATCCTGAGAGTGGGGATCACCCCGAAGGGTGTAAGCGGGCATTACCCCTCCGAAGGAGGAGTAAGGCCTCAGCCCTTCGGGCTGAGGCCCAAAACCCGCTTACACCCCTTTGGGGTGATCCCCCTAAATATATATATATATATATATATGTATATATATATATATATATAAGGATTCATACCCTTTCAAGGGGCGCATTCCATTGGGTTTCTTCGGAGGTTAAGTGTTTCTTGCTTATAGATTTACTCTTGGTTAACTGAAAACTGTTTATTCGTAAGTGAAGTTATATATGTTATGTTAAATATTACTATGAGCGTATGACAGTGTGAAAATTAACACTGATTTGTTAGAGAAATGATGAGTTTTTGTAAGAATATTACTGTGTCAACTGACAATGATGTGTTAGAAACGTGGTGAGTTCTAAGTTTAAGACCTTCATTGATTGACCACCAGTAATCTCGTTAAGGGATTTCCCAAGGAATTTTGCTAATGTCTACGTTATTTATAGTTCCAAAATCGATGTTATACTCGAGAAGAACGTCAGTGAACACTTTGAATGAAGATGTGGTCAATTCATAGTTGAAATGCTGCTGGTCATCTTTGATAGGATTGAGTCACTATTGTTAAGGGATTTTGATTTAGAAAACGTCTTACCTATTCGGAACATGCGCGGAAAAAGAAGAGGAACATATCTATATTGTATGACCTGTTTTGTTACTTTACCTTTGATAAGTAGGGATTTTCAGGATGTTAGCGGATTATTCATACGCGAGGTTATGTTAGGTTTGCATTTGTTCATTATATTCTTTTGTCAGGTTATGATATGTTGCTTTATCGATGCTAAACTTTTGTTGCTGAAGCATATATTCGTGTAGTCAGTATATTAAGGACCTTATTTTATGTTATGTTTATCCTCAAACATGATACTCGAATATGACTTGAATCAATAGTTCAATTAATCATAGGCAGGTGGATGGATAGGGGGACTGCAGGAGACTGGTGTTGTTTGATTTACTGAATTTTACGATTTACTGCTTTAAAATCAGTAAACTATTACGCTTAACTCTATGATATTTTATTCAAAAGAACTTATTTCTGTGTATGTTATTGTAGTAAAGTTATTTTGCTATTTTATGTTATGTTTTGGTTAACCTTTGTTATGTTTGCAAATTAATTCGTTTGGGATTATGATATTTAGACGAGGTTTATGATGAATTTTTGTTAAATATTATGAAGTTGATGTAAAAAATTTTGTACGGTTAGCATTATATTCGGTGTCAGTATGATAGATTAGACAGGGATATGCTAAATTTTGCTAATGTCTTCGATGTTTAATGTTAAAATTAACATTGATATGTTATAGGTATGATAGAGAGAAAGTGTTGAATAGGTTACGTTTTTACGAAGGCTAGGTACTTTACTGTGTTAAGTTGCGGAAGTTTGTTAATGTTAGTAGTTTATTCATCACGTATGTGTGTTAGGTTTGTCGTGTACATTAATTCTTAGTTCAGGGTTATGTTATGTTAGCTTTATGAATGGGATAAAACTTTTGTTACGTTAGCATATATTCGATGGTCTAGTATATAAAGAACTTTATTTTTGTGTGTATGTTTAGCCGAAAATGATGTCGAAATATGAACATGATCGAATAGATCTAATAGATCAAAAGGTAATGCGAGAGAGGGTGGGGAGTGAGTTGATTGTTTGGATTTGTACTGACTTTACTGATTTACAGCTTCTTTAAAATCAGTAAACATTACAATTTACTATGATATTTTATTTCAAAGAACTTATTTTTATGTTATGTTTTGGATAAAACTTTGTTATGTTTACAGTTATCGATGGTCTGTATGATAATTAGACAAGGTTAGATAAATGTTTGTAAGATATTACTGTGTCAAATGTAAAATTAACTTTAATATGGTAGAGATATGTTGAAAAAAAAGTATGAATAGGTTACGTTTTGAATGCAATGTTAGTTACTTTACTGGTATTAAGTGTGGAACTTTGTTAATGTTAACAAGTTATTAGAGCGTTAGTTGTGTTAGGTTTTGTCGTTGTACATTATTTTCTTAGTTCATATGATGCTATGTTAGCATTATTAAGGTTTTGAAAACATTGTTTTGTTAGCATATATTCGCTGGTTAGTATATAAAGAACTCATTTTTGTGCTATGTTTATCCGAAATGATACTCGAGAATGCGACGTAAATCAATAGTGTTAATGTAAATTAACTTGATATGTTAGAGATATGCTTGAAAAAAAATGTGAATAGGTTACGCTTTTGTACGCTGTGATAGGTACTTTACTTGTAGTTAAGTATGGAACTTTGTTAATGTTAGTAAGTTTATTCGTGCGTAAGGTCTGTTAGGTGTGTTATTTTTTGTCATTGCTCATTATATTCTTATTTCTGGTAATGTTATGTTGCTATAATGTGAAAAAACAATGTTACGTTAGCATATATTCGAGGGTTAGTATATAAAGAACTTATTTTTGTACTATGTTTATCCGAAATGATATTCGAAATGTGACCTGAATCATTAAATCAATAGATCAAAAGGTCATAGACGGGTGGATAGGGAGGGAACGGGGAGGACGGGTTGGTTTGATTTACTGATTTACTGATTTTACTGCTTTAAAATCAGTAAAACTATTACAATTTACTATATGTTATGTTCATGCAAAGAACTTAATTTTTTATGTTGTTTGGATAAAACTTTGTTGTGTTTACATTATTCGAATGGGTCTGTTATGAATTAATTAGACAAGGGTAATGATAAATTTTTTTAAATATTACTGTGTCAATGTAAAATTAACTTTAATGTTAGAGATATGCTTGGAGAAACTATGAATAGGTTACGTTTTGTATGGCAATGTCAGTTACTTTACTGGTATTAAGTGTGGACTTTGCTAATGTTAACACTTTATTCGAGCGTAAGGTATGTTAGGTTTTTGTCGTTGTACATTATTTTCTTAGATCATATGATGCTATGTTACTTTATTAATGTGAAAAACATCATGTTCTGCACTACACACACTACACACAAGGAACCATAATAATATACGATCCCCAACATCCGTCCGTTCATAGGTATATAAAAGAACTCATTTTTTTTGTGTCTGACGATTTATCCGAATGATATCGAAAAAATGCGACCGTAAAATCATAGTATTAATGTAAAAATTAACCATTGATATGTTAGAGATATGCCTTGGCTCCTGAAACCAAAAATGGTAGAATCGCGCTTAGCGTTTATAGTACGCATTGTATGATACGGTAGCCTTTACTGTTATTAAAGTATGAACTTTACGTCTAATGTTAGTAGTTTATTCGTGCCCCGACAACGCGATAAGCCTCAGTGTCACCGGTTGTATCAATCACTTAAGGAGCCTTTCATTAATCTTAGTATCTAACACCACACGACCACCACCCACCAACCCGCCACATTCCCCAACCCCCATCCTCCCCACACAACCATCCCCCACGCCACCCCACCCCCCACCCGACTCAAATACCACGCCACCCCAAAACTCAAACCATGTCACTCGAGCCCTTTCATTTCACAGTCGACCGCGAACAACAACAATAGCCTTTACACTACGTTCACAGCTTCATATTCCCGCTATCTCTTAACGCCTCTATATACAAGAGACAACTTACCCATGTATTCTTGCTACCCTCCATGTCTATATAGCCGAAAATGATAAACAGCATCGCGACACTAATAGCGACCCCACCATCCCAAACTCGAATTCATTCAACGACTCAACACAACATAGAAATCAAAGCACGTGGCTCTATGGCGAACTAGGTAAGTGGATAGGCGAGGGGCCGCCGGCGCACGCCAACACACCCGCCGGCGGGCACCGAAGCACCACAACGCCGCCCACCACCACAGGCCTGCGCCCGAATACAGCAAAACTTGATTTGACTGACCACCCACCCGACCCTTTCCTGATTTTACGGCTATAAATTCTACGACCCCCGGTAAATACTACCACATCTACTATGACAATATTTATATTCCACAGAACTTCACTTAACTCTTACTGTAATGTGGATCAAACCATGATCACCACTTTCCCTTCAATCGTCGATAGTTCACCGACTAACCAACACCACTTTGCGTATGTTCTACACCATCGCATCTCATTCTGCATCTGCGTGATGATTTCCGCACTATAATCCTCACCGGTAAGGTTTGAATAATCTGTGTATAACACCTACTTAATCTCACTGTGAATCAAGATGTAGAAAACTTTTTGTACCGTTAGCATTATAGATCGTTGGTCCGTATAATAATCGGACAGAGAAGTTATGATACATTTTGTAAATTTACATGTGTCAGGGTAAGATTAAAGGTTTTAATATGTTATACGTCCAGACGAACCTGAACCTAGCAACCTTGAAAACCAGTAAGCCACTACCAAGAGCGCCTAAACCAACACCCCAATGTATAAAAGCACAATGCCCACTAACACTCAAGTTAGTCCATTTACTGCGGTGTTACACGAACGATACCACAATAACACCACCACCTAACCTAGGTTCAATGTTAAAATAACGCACATCATTATATTGCTGTATGTAAGTTGTGTTAGGTTTGTCTTTTTATATTATTTTCTCATACGATTCCATATCGATCTATATTGTTTACTTAATATTGATGTGAGAAACTTCTATTCCCGTTCTAGAGTATATTCGTTGTATCATTATGATAATTAACCCATTTGTGATAAATTTTAGTTAAATATCTTACCACTGTTAAATAAATTAACATTGAGATTATGTTACGAGCATATGCTGACACAGTGTGAATAGGCTACGTCTTTGTATGCTTTTACTGTTGTTACCCAGATGTGAACTTTGTTAACATTACAGTTATATTTATGTTTTAAAGGATGTGTTCAGGTTGTGCTTATTGTACTTGGTGTATAATATTCATAGTTCAGATGATGCTAATGTTAGATTTATTAATGTGGAAAACTTTGTTACGTAGCATATATTCGTTTGATCAGTGTATAAAGAGTTTGTTTCTCACTATTGTTATGATTTATCCCCAACAATGAATACCGAACATTGTGACTTCGAATCAATAATCAACATTAATCATCTATATCAATTAGCATCAACTCAGAATCAATAGATGATGTGGGGCAAGAATGTGGTATGGCCAGTTGGAATTTACTGATTTACTGATTAGGGTTATGTAAAATATGATTTTAGTAAAAAGGATGACCTGAATCAAGAATCAGGTGTTGAAAAGGTAGTGTAGGTTGGGTGTTGATTTAACTGAATTTCCGATTTAGGTAGCTAAACATGACAATTTTAAACTAAAAATATGACTTGAATCAAGAGATCAAAAGGGGTGACGGTGTGTGTTTGATTTACTGATTTACTGCTTTAGGGGTATGTAAATCCAGGACCAATTTTAGTAAAAAATATGACTTAATCAATAGATCAATTAGGATCCAATAGATCTAGATCAATAGATCAATAGATTAATAGATCAATAGATCACGGGAGGGTTTGGAGGCTAGTTTGATTTACTGATTTACTGAATTTACTGCTTTAGGTATGTAAAAAATTGCAAATTTTTTTACGGTTCAATAAATCATGATAAAGAATCAAAATCTTTTTGGTTAAAACAAAATGTTTTAATATAACAATTAATCAATAAAAAAATTGAAAAAATAAAAATTAAAAAAAAATTAATCACAAACTGTAAATGTAAAATAAAACTTATAAAAATGAAAAATGAAAAAATAAAAGTTAGAAAAATCAATTTAAACAAAAAAAATAAAAATATTGATATTTATTGTATTAATAAACAAATGTTTATTACCTAGGCACCGCACTGGCTCCAGCTCCGGTGTCAATACCGACTCTGAATCCTTCTCCCACTCCTCCTTCCTCCTTTCCTCTTCCTCTTCCTTTTCTTCTTCTTCCTCTCTTCTTCCTCTTGTATAATATTCCATACATTTCTTCTTCTATTTTCACGGAGGAACCCCCCTCCGGGGGGTCCCTGGACTCCGTCGCCGAATCCAACTTCAACTCCAACTCCGAAACCGAATCCTTTCTCCAAGTTTCAATTTTCTACGATTATTTTAATTTTTAGGGGGGCAGCGTCCCCCCTTACGGGGCGACGCAGGGGTACGTAATCTCGTTTCCGATGAGATTACGTCATCATATAGCTCACCTCCAAACTTTAGTCCGCTACGTTAAGCCTAACATCGGTTATTCAGCACGAATACTTGACCCCTTGGCGCTAAGGGGGCGCACCCACTGTTAGGGTGAACTACGGTCACCAAATCGGCCAGCGGTGTGATCTACCGTTGATTGCGCGTGTCGTTAGCGCCTAATCTTTACTCGGAAAAGGAAGCGGCAAAAAGGGCCACGGTGCGACATACATTTTCACCTTCGCTGCTCAACGGGACTGTACCCCCACTACCCGGATTACATCCTAGGAGACTTGAAATTTCGCCGTATAACGAGCTTAACACATACATAGTAGAAAATATACCAAGTTCAGACCCGATTAGCTTCTTATAGTTTTCGAGAAATCGAGGTAACCGTACAACTCGTTTTATTACTACACGACTAATCGAATGTTAATTATTGTAATTATTTTCTTTTCTCGATTATATTTTTCAATGTAAAAAGTCAACCAGAACACGTAGAAAGACGATTTAAACATCTATATAGGGGTAAAAAATATCGATAAATCTACCGATCATTTAACGCCTTATAGGAACCAAAAAGCCCCCTCTGTGGGGCTACGCCTTCCTTTAGGGGACTAAACCACCGAAAACGGTCTTCTAGACCTTAAATTCGGTCTCACCGACCTTAAAAACCCTAACCTTGACACGTCAACCTTGAAAAACCAAATGTTGCAAAATGTTGCTTGCAACAATTGCAGCATTGCATGCAACATTGCCTTGCAACATTTTGGCGGTTAGTTGTCCACCCCTTACTACTAACGTCCTTGACTAAATCAAAATAATTTAACAGATCCTAATTGGCTGGATGGTTGTGTAGGGTGTGGGGGGGGGAACTCGAATTGCAGCCACATCTTCGTGGTGAGTACTGGGTCATTTCATAAAAAAAAAAATTGTGAAATGGGTGAAAAGCTGCAAAATGATGAACTCTTATTAAAATAGAATGTATAAAATCACCCACATTAAAAAAAATTAAGACGATGGCCTTTTGTAATTTAAAATACCACAGTGCGTCCGTTTGCAAAACGGTAAAAAAACAATTTTTCACCTAAATTCGAAAATTTTAGGCCTTTTACGCGAACTCAAAATGTTGCGCATGGTTTTTAAATACTGTTTTCTGTCATCAGAAAACTAAAACGAAGTACTTGACGCTATTAAAAGCATCCCCCCCCCAAAAAAAAAAAAAAAACGTTGCCTGTATATTTTGAGCGTGAATATAAAACTTAGTGTTTTTCTGTCATTTTTTCCAAAACTTTAAACCCTTTGCGCGAACTGAAGATACCAAAATATGAATTTGTTTTCATTAATGTTTAGTTGATTAGTATACAAATACGCAACTTTTGCGCCATATTAGAACTCGATACTCGAAAAATTAAATTTTCGACCCATCCTAATAATATATATTAAATATATATATAAAATATATATATATATATATAATATATATATATATATATATAATATATATATATATATATATATATATATATATATATATATATATAGTATATAATATATATATAATATAATATATATATATATATATATATATAATTAAACCTACTGATATATATATTATATATATATGAGGAAAAAGTTTCAAACCCTTAGAAGCACGCTGTACGGCAGAATCAATAATGCAGGAAATAACGGTACCAATATATTTGAAAGATATAGCATCCCAATGGTTATTTCTTGAAAGTCAATTACCAAGCTTAAATAGAAACAGGAGATGATGGAGGATGTGATTAAGAAGATTATGAACAAAGCAGTCAGAAAACCAAAGCACAAGTTTAACTGCCGTTGATAAGAATATATTTTTAAGAGATGTCCAACGCAAACAGAAATATCATTCGAAGTGATGAAGTCTTCCTCCATTGATGCATTGCTTGAAGCACCATCAGTATTTCCTTCTTCATTTGGTAAAATTTGTTTTATTTTTCGTATGGAGAAAAGTTTTTCTGAATAACTTTCTTCGAAGGATGAATTAGAAGAAAAGTTTTTCATTTCATGTTGTTCAATACAGTCTGAATGGTTTGAAATTCGCTCGAAAACGTTTTCGTACAATGCTAATATTAATTTGATAATACAATAGAAAACAGTGGATAACATTGTCAAAAGAAAGCTGTTGATAAATGTCAGAAACAAATATGAGCAAGCATGAAATAAATTTTGGAACGAAGATCTGTATGAATACAGTGTGAAGGTTATCAAACACAGATGTACTAAGATAATTAAAATAGGAACAAAAAGAGGGCTTTTATTTCTCCATACTTTGGTTCTGGTTGCGAATTGCTTAAAAATAAAATGTTCACCTTCACTAACTAAATCATAAAACAGATGATAATTTCTAACAGAGTAAATATATGTCAAGATTAGATTGATGTACAAAAGAGAATCAATCACAGTGGAGGTAAATTTTAGAGTACTCTTTTTCAGTGTTCGTTTTGCACTAAGATTTTGAAGATCATAAAAATTATAAGCAAGGAATGCTGTTATTATCGAAACTAAAGAAAAGCTCCACACTTTCCACGGTAGTGACTTGCGAAAAAAATATTTCTCACGGTAGTCGTCTTTTTTATCACCAGCTCCAATGAAGTTGTTACGACTGTCACATTTCCGAAGAAATCGTTTTTCCCATGTATAAGGAAACACCCCTAAAATACGAAGTAATCTCATTAATAGAAAAAACTGACAAAAAGGCACTTTAACTTTCATGATGTTTATCATTATTAACTTTAAAACTAATCTAAACATTCGTAATGTTTGTGAACTTTTAAAGTATGAGTTGGCTTTAAAAAAATAAGTTGGAGCTATATTGATTTGTCAGCGCGAGTATTGCTATAGCTAAATGGGTTTATAATTAATTGAAAGCTCTCTCTCAGTGTGCCCTTAATCAATTTAAATCAATTAAGCATTTTTTCTGCTAGATATACGTAAATAATATATATAGTATATATATTAGTATATATATATATATACTATATATATATAATATATATATATATAAATTATATATATATATATATATATACTATATATATATATATAGTTATATATATATATATATATAACTATACTATATAGGGATAGGATATAAATATATATAGTAGTGACTCACCATCCGGGGATCTACCAGCCTTTTCGATATGAAGGAATAGAGTTATAGGTCTGAAACTTGGAATATAATGTACCTGTGATGGCGCGCGAATAACGCTCGATCCGTGTAAGGAATTTCAAGTCTTAGGATGATATAGAGGGTGTCACTGCCCCGAGGTAGACGCCGATATAGCGCTTACGCCTTGTTGCTTGATCTGAGTGGGTGAGTTTAGGCCTAAAACAAAGCGGTTTGGGACCGACCACCTGGAGGTCAAACAGACCGAAGTTCTGTTTGACCGACAGACACAGACTGGGCGCGCATGCGCATTATTATTAACATTATTATTATTATTATATTATTATTATTATTATTATTATTATTATTATTATTATTATTATATTATGTATATTATATGATTATTATTATTATTATTTTTATTATTTTTATATTATTATGTAATTACTTCTGAGTTGATTGAGTTCGAGCGTGACTGACCGTTAATCTGTCGCAAGACGAGATTACGTCAAGTGCGACGACGAGCGCGCACCCACACCCTGCCTATTAATTTATTTATTAATTGTATTAATTATTAATTAATATATTATAAATAATTATTATAAATTAAATTATTAATTAATTATTATTATAATTAAATTATTATTACACGAAGAAGTAACACCGAGGTTTATTCTGAAAGTTGTTTAAATACCCGCTTCATCCTACATCTAAATTTTATATATCTAAGCGTATATACACAACCTTCTGCATACTTCCTCCGTCAGCGCCTGGTTTGCGTTCGATTTCAAAATTTCCATACCGATAATCAATGTGCGACATTGCGTTCATTACATCTTTGGGTTAGCAATTCCCTAGCCAAATCGACTACAGGCTCCAGGTTCGCCGCTGCTCCGCGGATTCAATAACTCCGGGCAACGCGATATCCAAGGCTCCGATGCATCCGGAACTCCACTCAACGACTCACGGCTCGCTTCAGTCAACGCTTAGTGTTGATTTGTTTGTATTTATATAGTTATATTATTATTATATTATTATTATTTTATTATTATTAATTATTATTATTTTATTATATATTATTTATGATTATTCATTATTATTTATTATTAATTATTATTTAATTTTGGTATTATTTCCACCGCGGTTTCTCTTCGCATCCGGTTCCGAGTTCGATATAAGTATCTACGATTGTGTTGGTTATCTATGGGTTAAAAATTGGAGGGTTACGATGGAGGCTAAACCTCCGTCGTAGACGAGGTTACGTCCCCATGGATCCCGAAGGGGACTCGCCACCACCCTGTAAAAATCGATTTAGTGTTCGTAAATTGGGAATATTTGTGATGAGAAGAATTCAGAGTTGAATTTCTAGAAATACTGGGTATGTGAATCTGAGGAGTGGCTCCGGCACCGGTGCTGGACCCACTGCGGTGCCGAGTTAATAAACAGTCTTATAACAACCAATGTTGGTGTCCTTATAAGGTTTATTGAGGTCGTTGTAGAGTTCGAATATGATGTTATAAGTCCATATAGGGTGTCTAGGAACCCCCCATTAGGGGGTCTCGACTGAAAAAAAGAGCACAGAGTGCAAAACCGAGGTCGAAGGAGGAAAGAGAAGGACGAAGGAAGAAAGAAGAAAGGAAGAGAGTAAGAATGAGGGAAGGAGGGGTCTGAGAAGGATTCAGAGTTGTTAGTGCACCGGTGCTGGAGCAGGTGCGGTGCTGAATAAATATTTGGTAATGATACAGTCGTTGTGTCTTTATAGTATGTTAATGAAACCGTAGATTTCGAAACCGTAGATGGTTCAGCAACCATCTTTAATGGGAAAAAAAATAATTAAATAAATAATAAAATTTTCTTACCACCTTTTTATGCTTTATGTAACTTACAAAATTACGTCTTTACAGAATACCCTAAAGTCAATAAATCAGTAAATCAATCCAACCATCCACCCCCCCCTTCTGCCATCCGTGCTGTCTGCTCCTTGCTTTTATTGATCTATGTTATTCAAGTCAGCATTCGAGTAGTAATTTTGGATAAACATTAACATTAAAATCAAGTTCTTATATACAAAGATCAAACAATATATGCTGACGTAAACAAAGTTTTATTTTTTTTGCTTACTTACCATCATCTGAACTAAGAAAATAATGTACAAACGACATACCTACCCCAGTCTTAAAACAGAATAAGATGGTCAACATTAAACAAAGTTTCACACCTAACAACAGTAAAGTAACTAAACATAGCATACAAAACTTAACTTATTCACACTTGGTCAGCGATATCTCATAACATAAACAATGGAAATTTACAATTAACACATGGTAATATTTTTACTAAAATTTAGTAAACATTTTAATTATCATATAGACCGGCGAAAGTATGCTAAAATAACAAAGTTTTCCTATTAATAAAGCTAACATGATGTAACATGAACTAAGAATATATATACCAAGACAACCTGACACATTCTTAAGCAGAGAATACGGAACTGCTAACATTAACAATCGATGCCAAACTTATCAACAGTAAAACAGATTAACTCAACAACTCACAAAGTAATAACAAATCTCACTCCATACTTTATCAAACGCAAATATCTCCAAACATGACAATGTTAATCTTACATTAACACAAGTATTTAACAAAAACATTAGCATAACCTTACCAAAAACCTAATCAGTAAATAATCCTGAATTTGTAAAGACCAAACAAAGTAAAGTTTTAACCTCTGTAAGCTAAACTATGAACATAACAGACTTAACACACAACAACCAGACGAATAAACAGCCATCATCATCAATTTAGTCAATAAATCGAAGACATTACGAGGGAAAGTTTAAAAACAAAGTTTCAGTAGTATTAACATATTAATTTTCATGAAAGAGCGTTATATAAATACATAAAATGATAAAGTTATTTTTGAAATATTTTAATTTAAGTTTATTTTAAATATATTAGTTCATCTTATCAGAGAACATAGGATTCAAATTGTACGTTCTATATATCTCTCTAAAGATTCAACCCCCTCCTTTAAAAGGATTTAAGTATAAATTGCCTTCAGCACACTAAACCATTTTTCTGCATATTTTGTTTCAGCAGCACTCATTCTCTCATACAGAGAGAAGGTAAACTTATCCAGGCTGATAGTTATTAAATGCACTCCTGTACACTGTAATTATACGGGAAACCACATGTTTTGGGGAGTATAAATATCATAGATTACACCATGATCTATATGTATGTATTATTTCCTCAAGTATGTCAACATCGTTAAGATGTGATGTTAATTCGTTTTTATTTTAAGCAATGCGTAATATTTTTAAGATGTTCCGAACTGTGAAAAACCAATACACGTCCGCATGAAGGTCACACATCAGGTTTTTACCATAGTGCGTACATCAAGGGTTATTTAATATGTATCACACGAATTGAGAACACAAGTCTATTCTAATTTATACCACTCACATGGATCCAACCTCTGATAGATATTTCACACGTCGTCGATCCATCAGATAACACACACTTATCCTCTAGCCATGCATCAGCGATGTCGATAATCTTGATGAATCCATCAGCACAAACGAATTAAGGTCTATTATTTGACCCTTTGGTAGGAGATACAAGCAATGTATCGGTATCCATTCGCGGCTGACATTAATATGAAAATGACACATTGCTGGAATACGAAGCTCCTTGTAAAGATATCAAACAACAGGTGTTAGAGATCGGGGGAAGATGACAATCGTTATCAGTACAGCGAAAAAATGGCCTACTGAAGGAAATCGTATGCGTAAAAACAACACTTATAGGTAATGAGATTCTTCTTCAGCCAATCAGAAGAAAGTAAACAGAATACAACGCACGAACGAACCTTATCAGTTCAAAAGGGTATATTATTCGTGGCGTTAGTACAACGACAACAACAACCAACAACAACAACAACAACAACAACAACAAACAACAACAACAACAACAAACATAACACACCAACAATAACATAGTACAAAAATAAGTTCTTTATCTACTCCCCAACGAATATAATGCTAACGTACCATTGTTTTCACGTTAATAAAGCTAACATAGCATTACCAGAACTAAAATTATATTGTACAATACAAAATCTAACTCACCTTACGCTAGAATAAACAACTAACATTAGACAAAGTTCCATACTTATTCAGCAGTTAAGAGTACCTAGCACAGCGTATAAAACGTAACCTAATACTTTAATTCAAGCATATCTCTAACATAGCATGTTTATTTACATTTGAAACAACTGATTACATAGATTTAGAGTATCATTTCGATAAAACATAGCACAAAAATGAGTTCTTATATACTAACTAACCATCGAATATATGTTAACATAAAAAAGGTGTTTTCATATTAATAAGCTAACCATAGCCATCATATGAAACTAAGAAAATTAATGTACAACCGACAACTAAACACCAACTAAGCACGAATAAAAGGGTTAAACATTAACAACAAGTCCACACTAGAACACCTGTAAAAAGAACTAACATTGCATACAAATCGTAACCTTTTCATACTTTTCCAAAACATATCTCTAACATATTAAGGTTAATTTTACATTGACGCATGTAAATTTAAACCCAAGGATTTATCATAATCTTGTCCAATTATCATACAGACCAACGAAAAAAACTTAAATAACATAACTAAAGTAATATCGCAAAACTAGAACGACAAAAATTATAGGTTTGGTTTTTATATGACTAATCCATCGAATATATGCTGACTGAAGTCAATGCGTTTTCTCTAGGTGTACTATTAATAAAGTCTTAAGCATAACATCGTATTTAACCTGAACTGAAGGTAATAATATATGTACAAACGACAGAACCTAACACACCTACGACGATGGAATAAACCACTAACATAGGACAACTCCGCGCTTAACAACTAGATAGAGTACCTAACAGATTCGTACAATTAACGTAACCTGATCGAGCATCTTTTTCAAGAAGCATATTCTCTAACTATGATCAATGTTAATGGTGGTTTAGCATTAACACCTCGAAATTAACAAAGTTTAGCATAAACCTGTCGAATCATCATACTGACATAGAATATAATGCTGACGTAACAAATATTGTTTACATCAACTTCGTAACATTTAACAAAAAATTCATCATAACCTCATCTAAATATCATAGTCCCCAACGAATAATCACAAAGCATAACAAAGCTTTTAACCAAAACATAACAAAAATAAACAAAATTTTATCTATACACATAACATAAAAAATAAGTTCTTGAGTAAAATATTCACAGTAAAGCGTAATTAAAATTACTTGATTTTTAAGCTAGATAAATCAGTAAATTCAGTAAATCAAGCCACCCATCCCCGCAGTCCCTTACCCGTCCCACCCACCTGTGATCATGAACTATTTGGTGATTCAACATATTTCAAGTATCATTTGGACAAACATAAAACATTAAAAATAAGTTCTTTATATACCAACCTACGAATATTATGCTTAACCAACAGAAAAGTTTAGCAACCAATAAAGCTCGACAAAATCAATAACACGACTAGGAACTAAATGTACATATGCAAACTAAACATATTGCGTAGCGTTGAATAAGCAAGCTAATCATCCTCTGACAAATCCCTACTGATCAGGTAAAGTAGCAACAGTCATACAATAACTCGATATGTTCCCACTTTTCAGAGCATATTAACAACAGGTAAAAGCCGTATTATCTAACAAAATCCTTAACAAATGACAATCTATCAAAGATGCTACCATCTTGAACTATGAATTGACCCTATCTTCATCAAAGTGTCACTCGTTTCGAGTATAAACATCATTTGACCTCTGAAGATAAACGTAGACTTTAGAAGCATAAAATTTCTGGGCAAACCTGACATACTCAACAAGAAAACTTAAACTAGGCTTCACGTTTCTAAACACATCATCGTCAGTTAACACCAGAATATCTTACAAAAACCCATCATTTCTCATAACAAATCAATGTTATTTTTACACCTTGGCATAGTAATATTTAACATGAACTACCTCAACTACGAATAACTAGTATTTCATTAACCAAGAGTAATCTAAAGCGAAACACATTAGCCTTTCAAGAGGAAGAATCCCAGGGATTGCGTCCCATTGAAAGGGTGTGATTCCTGCGAGGGGGGATCACCCCGAAGAGGTGGTAAGCGGGCTTTACCCCTGGGTTTCTCTTGGAAAGTAAGTGGTGTTGCTCTTTCTTAGATGTCTATGTTAATGTAAGAACGTTTATTCGTAGAGTTAGTACGTATGTTTAAAATATTACTAAATGGCCATGTGAAAAATAACATTGGATTTTTAGAGAAATGATGAGTTTTGTAAGATATGTGCTGGTTAACTGACCGATGATGTGCTTAAGAAACGTGAGCCGTAGCGTTAAGGTTTTGTGCGTAGTAAATGTCAGCTTGCCCTAGTCAATTTTGCATAGAAGTCTACCCGTTATTTCAGAGTGTCACATGATGTTATACTCGAAAACGAAGTGACCACTTTGATGAAGATGTTCAATTCATAGTTCAAGGATGGTAGCATCCTTGATAGATTCCGTCATCTTGTTTAAGGTTATTTGTTATATAATACGCTGCTTACCCTGTTGTTAATATGCTCGAAAAGTGGGAACATAACGAGGTTTGTACTGACCTGTTAGCTACTTTACCTTGGATCAGAAGGGCACATTATTTCAGTGATTTGTAGTGTTATTCTCCATACGCTAGGATAATGTTTAGGTTTGCATGTGTACTTTATATTCCTAGTCGCTGTTATGATTGTTTAGCTTTAGGTTGGTTGACTAAAAACTAATTGTGAGATTCAGCATCAGTATTCAGGTAGTTGATATAATAAAGAACTTATTTTAAATTGTCATATGTTGTCCAAAATATACTTGAATATGACTGAATCAAATAGTTCAAGATAGATCACAGGTGAAGTGAGGGCGCCTGGGGTAGCGGACTGCGGGTGTATGGTGGCGTGATTTACTGAGTTTACTGCATTTAAAGATCCAGTGAAATTATTACGCTTTACGGTGATATTTACTCGAAAAAAGGCCTTATTTTTATGTTTATGTTAGGATAAATTTGTTATTTTTTGTTATGTTTGGGGTTTAAAACTTTTTATGTTTGCGATTATTCGCTTGGGATTATGATATATTAGATAGAGTTATTGATGAATTTTTGTTAAATGTTACGAAATTGAAAATGTAAAAAACATTGTTAACGATCAAGCATTTTTCTTGTGTCAAGTTTTTTATGATGATTAGATCAGGTTTATGCTACTTTTGTTAAAATTTACAGATGTGAATGTGAAATTAACATTGAATATGTATAGAGATAGCTTGAAAAAGTAAGTTTGAGATAGGTTACTGATTGTACGAAAATTCATAGTTGTTAGCGTACTTTACTCATTCTTAAGATTATATCCCGTATAATCTTTCGTGGTTTATTCGTAGTTTATGGTGTCCTAGGATGTAGTTTCCCGTATAATCTAGTCCAGTTATGTTATGTTAGCTTTATTGATGTAAAACGTGTGTTATCTTAGCATATATTCGATGGTTTGAGTATATAAAGAACTTATTTTGGTTCATTGTCAAATTAAAACTTTGTTATGTTTAAAGTTATTCGTTGGTCTGTGTATGATAATTGGACAGGATTATGATAAATCCTTGTGTAAAGCTATTACTGCCAGTCAATGTTTTAGATAATACTGGTTTAACTGGTGAGGATATGTTGGAAAAAGTATGAAGTAGGTTTACGATTTGTGATAGCAAATGTTTAGTTTACCTTTCACCAGGTTGTTAAGTGTGAACTTTGTTAATAGTTAACCCTTTAATTCGTAGCTTAAATTGTTATAGCTTCTGTCGTTGTACATCCTATTGTCTTTAGTTCATATGATGTCTATGTTAGCTTTATATACTGAAAACGTCTTGTTATGTTAACATTGATATTCAGAAGAGTCTAGTATATATAAGAACTCATTTTGTTGCCTATGTTACTCGAAATTATAACTCTAAATGCTATGTAAATTCAGTTGTTAATGTAAATTAACATTGATATGTTAAAGAATATGGCTTTAGAAAAAGTATTGAAGTAGTGACGGTTTTTGTACGCTTGCTAGGTACTTATCTGCTGTTAAGTACTGGACAACTTGTTAATGTTAGTTAGTTTGATTCTAGCGTAAGTAGTGTTAGATTTTGTTGCTATTGTACAGTATATTCTTAGATCAGGTTATGATGTTAGGCTTATTAACGTGAAAACAATTTACGTTAGCATATATTCGTTGGTGGGTATATAAAGAACTTATTTTTTTACTATGTTATTGTTGTTGTTGTTGTTGTGGTGTTGTTGTCTTTTGTGTTGTTGTTGTGTGTTGTGGTGTTGTTGTGTTGTTGTGTTGTGTTCGTTGTCTAACGAGTGCGAATATATTAACCCTTTGAATGAAATTTCGTCGTGCGTAATATATGCTATTCTGTTTACTTCTTCGTCTGATTGCTGAGATATTGAAAGAATCTCTGAATTACCTATATGTTGTTTACGCAGTAACGTTGATTGATTTCTTCAGTAGGAATTTTTCGCTAGATCCTGATGTACGGGTACATGTCATCTCCCACGACTTCTGCTACAACCTGTGTTGATATCTTCACAAAGGGCAGCTTCGTTATTCCCGAGCCAATGTGTCATTATATTAAAATCGTTTCAGCCGCAGATGGATACCGATTACAGTGCTATGTATTCCACCAACAGGGTGCAAATAAGGTAGACCTTATTCGTTGTGCTGATGGTAATTTCATTCAAGATATCGTAATCCGACGTTGATGCTTGGTAAGTTATAAGTGTGTGTACTGAGGATCGAACGAGTTAGTAGAATAATCCATCTATTCAGAATGGTGACCATTGTGAGAGGTTCACTAATAGGGATATGACGTGTTGTTCTCATGTCTGATATATTAAAACCCTTGATGTACCACAATTGGAAACCCATCGATTGTGTGACCTTCATGCGGTACGTGTATAGGTTTCACAGTTCGAACTCTGAAAAATTACATCAATTGCTATAATAAAAAACGAAAACATCACATCTTTAAAACGATCGCGATGTTGACATTACTTTGGAGGGACCAGTTAAATACATATAGCACATGGTGTAATCTATGATATTTATACCGAAACATCTGGTTTCCGGTATAATAACAGTGTTACAGTAGTGTCTTGGATTAATAACTACAGCCTGGATTAAAGATTTACTCTAACTATCTTGGATATGAGAGGAATGGTGCTGACTGAATCAAAATATGGCTCGAAAAATGGGTTTAGTGTTGCTGAGCATTATACTTACATCCTTTTAAAGGATGTTGATCCTTAGAGAGATATAAGAACTACCAATTGAGATCCTTATGTTCTCTGATTAGATTGAATAATATATTTAAATAATTATATTTTTATGTATTTAATATAACGCTCTTTTAATGAAAATATAATATGTGTATACACCTGAAAGAACTTGAAATCTGTAGTAAAATAGAATCGACTTACATTGATGATGATGGCTGGTTATTCGTCTGGTGGTTGTTGTGTGTTAAGTCTGTTATGTTCATAGTTTAGCTTTACAGAAGGAAAACTTTATTTGTTCTTGTTTAGCAAAATTAAGGTATTATGGCTGAGTAGGTTCAGCGGTTAAGGTTATGCTAAATTTTGTTAAATACACTATGATTAATGGAATAAAATTAACATGTCATGTTGGAGATGATGGGTTTATAAGTATGATGGATTATGTTTTGTCCGTGAGTCTTGTTTTGTTACTTTTACGTGATCACGTTTGGGATCGTGTTAATTTAGCAGTTTTATTCTTGCTTATAGATTGTGTCACCGGTTGCTTTGATGTATCTATAGTCTTCGAGTCTTCAGTTCATGTACATTCATGTTAGCTTTATGTACATAGTGAACCAATTCTTGTTGTACGATTAGCAATACTTCGCCGGTCTATATGATAATTACACAATGCTTTACTAAATTTTAGTAAAAATATTACCATGTTAATTAAAAATTAACATTGTTACGTTAGAGATATGCTTTTTACCAAGTGTGAGATAAGCTACGTTTCTGTATGTTCCGTTAGTTACTTTACTGTTGTTAGCGTAGTGAAAACTTGTTAATGTGACCATTATTTCCTGTTTAAGATGGGAGTAGTTATGTCTCTGTACTTTAATTTTCTTATTCAGAGCATGCTAAGTAAGCTTTTGATTAATGTGAAAACTTTGTTCACGTCCCGAAGCAAGTATATGTGTATCTTTGTAGAAAAAGCTTGATTTTATTATGTTTATCCAAAGACTACTCAGAAAGTGACTTGGAATCAAGTAGGATACAATAAATCAGGACAGACAGGAAGTAATGACAGAATAGGGGGTGGAGGCATGGGGATTGATTACTGATTTATTGGATTTAGGGTATGTAAAAAACGTAAATTTGTTAAGTATAATCTATAAAAGTGTAAGAAATTTTATTAATTTATTTTATTTATTTTTTTTTTTGATGGTTCTGAAACATTATTTTCGAAATCTACAGGGTTCAATAACATATATAAAGACACCAACACCTGTATCATGACACAAAATTTAATAACTCATCCACCGCACTGCTTCCAGCGACCGTGCCGACTACCAAGAACCTGAAATCCTTCTATCAGACTGTTCCTTCTCACTCATTCTTCTACCGTTCTTCCTTTCTTCTTCTCCGTCGTCCTTTCGTTTCCCTTCTCGTCGTCTCACCTCTGTTTGCACTCATGTGCTCTTGTTTTCAGTCCGCGAGGACCCCAACGCTAATGGGTCCTAGACACCCTGTAGATCTAGATTAGTACATTTCGTATTCGAAACTCTACTCGTCATAATAATATACCTAGTTATAACGGTACACACGTGTTGTTATCGCCGAGCTGTTATCACTCGCACGCGCAGTGGCTTCAGCACCGTGCCGGCAAGCCAACTCTTCTCAGGATTCACTTAGTACTCAAGTATTCAAGAAATTCAACTCTGAAATCCTCTACACAACAAATTTCATCCCAATACGTAACACTTTCGATTTTTTAAGGGTGGCCGGTCCCTCCTTCGCGGGACCCACACGGACGTAACGCTCGTCTACGCATCGAGGTACGTGCCCCATCTAACCCCCTTCACGAAATTAACCCGCAAACCGATACACCTAAGCCCGATGTAGAGTAATATATATATCGAACTCGGAACCCGGGATGCGAAGAGATAAAATATATATGCAAAGTACAAAATACCAAAATAAGTAATAATTAATAATAAATATATAAATAAAAGATATATATTGAAGGTGAAATAATAATAATAATAATATAAATAATAATAATACGATAATAATTGAATAATAATGAATAATAATAAAATAAAACAAATCAACACTAAGCGTTGACTAAGCGGAAGCCGGAGCGGAGATCGGAGTCGGGTGAAGTGCGGTGAGGCCGGACGCGGAGCGAGCCGCGAATCGCGGGCCGGAGGTCGAACTCCGCATGGAAGCAGCGCAGAACGTGGAGCCTCGCAGTGACGATCGGCTAAGGGAAGCTAAAAGCCAAAGAGGAATGACCACGACAATGTCGCACATTGAATCGGTTGTGGAAAATTTGAAATCGAAGACGCCAAACCAAGGGCGCTGACGAGGACAATGCAGAAGGTGGTGACGGCAAGATATTAAATTAGAGGGGTAGTTGGATGAAGGGGTTTTTAAAAACAACTCAACATAACACCGTACGGTAGTTACTTTCTTCGTGTAATTAATAAATAATAATAATAATAATAATAATAATAGATAATAATAATATATATGATACATAATAATAATAATGAGATGAAAAAGAATAGAATAAAGAATAAAATAAAATAATAAAATAAAATGAATGAATAAAGTAATAATAGCAGGGTGTGGGCGTGCGCCGCTTTCTACGCGCACTGACCGTAAATCTCGTCTGCGACCGAGATTAAACTCATCACGCTCGAACTCTCATTCGAACTTCAGAAAGTAAAATAATAATAATAATAAAAATAATAATAAATCAGATAGAATAAATAATAATAATAATATATAATATTATAATAATAATAATTAATAATAATAATAATAATAATTAATAAAATAAATAATAATAATAATGGTTATGTGTGCAGCGCTCTCGCGCTCAGTTGTGTCTGTCGGTCAAACAGACCTGCGGTCTGTTTGACCTCCAGATGGTCGGTCAGGTGGTCGGTCGCCCAAACGCTTGTTAGGCCTAATACTCACCCACTCAGATCAAGCCAACAAAGCGTAAGCGCTTAATCTGCGTCCAGCCCGTCTTATAGTGAATGACACCGCCTTATCTAGTAAACGATTCTAAAGACTTGAAATTTACACGCGATCGAGTGAGTTTCCCATGAACATACATTAATATTCCCAAGTGTTCAGGACCCTAATAACAATATCACTTCATATGTCGACAAAGGCTGGTATATGCACTCTGGATGATGGAGTCTACTACTATTGTGTAATTTATATATAATAGAATTATATTTATAATTATATATTAGATTATATAATTATATATATATAATTATATAGTTAATATATTATAGTATTATTATTTAATTATATATTATATAATATAAGATTATAGTATTATATAATATTTAAAATATATATACTATATATTTATATATATTATATTATATAATAAATATATTATAATATATATTTTATTATTATATAAATATTATGTATATTATATATATATTATATAAATTTATAATAATATATATATATATATGTATATATATATATATTATATGTATATGTATATAATTATAATTAATATTAATATATTATATATATATATAATATATATATATTATAATATATTATATATATATAATATAGTTTATATTATATATAATTATTATATTTAATTAGTTATTATTATAATAAATTATATATTAATAATATATTTATTAATTATCATTATAATATATATATTATTATGTATATATATAATATATCATATTACTATATATATATATTATATTTATATTGATTATAATATATAATATAGTATTATATAATTAGATATATATTATATATAGAATTATATTATATTGGATTAAATATATATAACATTCTCATATTATATAAATTAATAGATATAATATTTATTATTATTATAATATATATTTAAGTTATATATATATATGGTGAAATGATATATAATATATATATATTTTATATTCATAGATTAAGGTCATTATGTATATTATATATGATGAGTCGATCATGCAGCTATGTCGTTCCTTTTCTTCGACCAAAATCATTTCTCTCCTCATTAAATCCATGTTCTATTTACGTACTTGTTCTCTGGCCATTCAGGCTAGGGAACAATGCGTATCTGGGGTGGAAAAATTCTGTTCTCTATCCTACGCACTTCTCCTAGCAATTTTCATCAGCTAGAAATCGTTGCCGAAGCGATTACTCTTCGATGAGCAAAAGCTGGTTCATCAAACGAAAGTGTCGACTAACCTCCTTTTTTTTTTTTTTCCTCCTACTGACAAATCTTTCTGCCTCTTGCCAAAAACATCTCCAACAACTTCTGAAAATCTACCTTTTCTGCCCTTATTCGATCTGATGTTTCTGTTGCTAATTCTCCAACTGAAAATGCCAATCTCTTTGGCCTCCTATTTTCCTTTATCTCAACCCTGGACGATTCTGGCATTCCTCTTCCTCCTCCTTCTCTTCTCAGGTGTCCTATGCCTTTACCTGCGATAACATGATTCGGTTGCATGTGCTCTGAAATCTTAAGAATTATCAAGGCGGGTGCCCGGATGTCATTTCTCTCCCTAGATTATGAGGTGAGTGTGCCTTCGATGCTGAAACCAGTCTGTCTCGTGTCAATCTTATTTCTCTATGCGCTCAATTACTGTAACACTATCCCTTTCAAAGTGGTGAGAGATAGCGCGTCTATATATCCAAAACCTTTGTTTATGTCCGAAAGGAAGCCCGTTGCTGAAATCCTTTGGATCCTATACTAGTCGCACCTATTAGCTCTAAAACTTTGTATTGTTATATACTAATACTTGATAACCCTGTAGATCTGAAGCATTCATACGCACCTGTCTTGACCCATCTGAGTCGCGATCCTCTCTTAACCGATCAGCCAGTACGCTATTACGGACGTTCCCGAGTCTACCCTGGTGAATTTAGAATTATACATCCTATATAAGCATGATTTTAAGTTTTCCGCCCTTATAAACTAAGTGAGACTTTGCGTGTTAGTGCATACTTGACATAGCAAAGCATTTAGATCCGTTAATGGCATGCGTCCATCTGCTCGATCAACTTCCCCTCCTTGGTTTTCTTCCTTTCTCTTGCTACTTATGTCTACCCTTTCTTCAAAGCGTCTCATATATCGGCTGTTTTGATTGTGGCTGCTTAATTCTTTTCTTTATCTGTCAATATGTTTCCTCAGGTTCTGTCTTATCTTTTCCTTACTTTATATCTTACTTTCATTAATGGTCTTCTCGTCTGCACATCTAACTCTACTCACTCATATGCCGATGATCTCGACCCTTCATCATCAACTCATTCAATTTCTGCTCCTCTTTCAATTCAATAGAATTGTGCCTCTTCGTCTTAATCTTTTCCAGTATTCTAATTCTACGACTTATCTGGAATAGATGAGAATTTCTACGGCTGGTGATCGTTGCTCAAGTCTCAATCTTTGTGAAAATTTAATTCTTTAAAAACCCACTTTCTACAAATATGACTCTATATAGAAGACACTTCTATACTTTCCTTATCATCTTATATCGACGTTCTCTCTTCTCTGCTGTTGACAATAATATAACATCCTTGGCTTTAACATAACCATAAACACAATTGTGTTGGAAACCCCCACAATCCATCAATGGTTGTACATAGCGGATAGGGCCTCAAAGAAACTGGGAGATCTGTTTAGACTGCGAGACTTCTTTTCCTCTTCACAGTTACTCCTATTAGTCAGCAAAGAGAGCTCATCTACCCTGTATGAGTACTATCTGCTCATCTCTGGGGCTCAGGTTTCACCCGGCTATTGGATAGGGGTTCGATCAAAAGCAAAGACATATAGAACGCGTGTACTTCTCTAGTTTCACGACCCTCTATCTTGCGACGCCGATGTTGGCGCATTATGCTCTATTCTATCAGTATCTTATAGCGGGCAAGTCTCGAGGGGACTATCCACTCGGTATCCAGCCACCTTTGCGGTGCGGCCGAGCTCACTAAGCAAGAAGGAACTGCTGGTTCTGTTGTGTCATCACAAGATTTTTTGGTATGATATTTTGCAACGTCAACTGACTGAGTTCGCTGCGGTTGCCATCCGTTCTTTGCCTGCCCATCTTCTGTTCCATGGAATTCTGCTTCCATCTTTCTGTTTTCTACTCAATTATAATCTCCTAAATCACCTTTAAAGCCCGCGCTTCTGTGCTCATCTGCGTAATTATGTCGGTTAGTTGAATTTTTACGCGTTCAACACCCCCCTCCTGCATGTGGCTTGCGCCAGTGTATACCGTGAGTGATCAGACTTGTAATTACTAATATAGTTAGTATAATTATATCTCTCTCTTGTGTGTGT
>JABUQX010048811.1:7500-10367 GCA_015478945.1 Trachelipus rathkii | reverse complement strand
AAATTTGAATTTCCCCTAACTGATAAGTTGGTAGACGTTGAACTTGTCCACAGATGATATATATATATATACTACTATATATATATATATATATAGTATATTATATATATATATAATATATAATATATAAATATATATATAATAGTATATATACTGTATATATATATATATATATAATATATATATATATATTATATATATACATATATATATATATATATATATATATATATATTAATACTATTATATATATAATATATATATATATATAATGATTGGGTTATATATATAATATATATAATATATATAATATATATATAATATATATATATATATATATATAATATTATATAATATTATATATATATATTATATATATATATAATTTGATTGGTTTATAATATATATATATATATAATATATATAATATTAAATATATATATATAGATATATATAATATATATATATATATATATATAATATACTAATTAATATAATTTGACGGGTTGGTTATATAAAAAAACAATTTCATTTATCGTTTTCTGTCCATTTTCGAGGAAGGCCAACGAACTTTAAGCAAACCTACCGACCTATTGTCTTTTGTGGAGCAGCCAGCACTCGCTTATTATTAATTATATTATATATTATTATATATTATTCATTATTATTATATTATTTATTATATATTATTATTATATATAATATATTATTTATTATATATTATATTATTATTATTTATATTAAAACTATTATTATTATTATTATTATTATTATTATTATTATTATTATATATTGATTATTTTTATATAATAGTTTTATTATCAGTATTTTTAATATATTATTATTATTATTATTATTTTATCAACATTAAAATTTTCTATTATTTAATTTCTTTTTCCATTTCATATCAAAAAAAATACACCAATCCTAATTGGCATAACGATCCCTCCCAAGCGTTCTGTAAAATTCCATATTCGGTTCATGTAGCCCCGTATACGTGTCGGCTAGTGGATGTTGTTTGCCCTTCTTTACTTTCTTTGTCGTCTTCACTTTTTTTCTTTTTTTTTTTTTTTTTTTTTTGCGCCCAAGATTCGTTTTTACGTAGAAGAGAGAAACCATAATTTCATTACTCGTCATATAAATTATTATTCAGCTTCTCCCTTTTTCCGCCATTTTGCTACATCGATGCCACAAATACGTCTTTCTTTTTCCATATCCAAAATTTTTTGCGCATATTTTTTCAAATAAAATTCCAAAATCTACAAACATTCCATATTCAAATAAAAATATCATGGCTTCTAATAAACTTCGTAACATTATATATATATATATATATAATATATATATATAATATATATATATATAATAGATATATATAATATATACTATATATATATATATATATATATATATATATATTTATATATACAGTATAATATATATAATATATATAATATTATATATATATATATATATATATATACTATATATATATATATATTATATTATATATTATATATTATAAATATATATATAGTATATATATATATATATATATATATATATATTGCAACCGGTTTTTTTAAAAAAAAAAATATTATTGACCGCCAGTTTGATAAAAGCAAACATCATATAAAAAAGCTCACCCAATCATTTAAAATTCTAATCAAAGGAAAAAAAAAAAAAAAAAAAAGGTCATCCTCATTTTTCAGTTTTAAAAAAAAAAAAAAAAATTAAGAGTACAAAAAAATGTTCATCCTATTATGAAGAATCATACATAAAAACCGCACAAATCAGGCAAAACCATTCTAATATGAAAAAAAAAAGTAAATTGAGTAAAAAAAAAAACTGAAAATAAATTAAAAACCTTTTAAAAATTAATCTTTAAAGAGTAAAAGGATATAAAACAATGTTGCAGCATTAATATATATTATATATAATATATATATATATATATATATATATATATATATATATATATATATATATATATATATATAGTATATATATAATATATATATATATATAATATGGGTGTGTGTGTAATGTGTGTGTTGTGGTGTGTGGTGTGGTGTGGTGTGTGTGTGGTGTGTGTGTGTTTGTGATGTGTGTGATTTGTGGGTGTGGTGTGGGTGTGGGTGGGGTGTGGGGTGGTTGGGTTGTGTGGTGTGGTGTGGTGTGGGTGGATGTGTGGTGTGGTGGTGTGGTGTGGGGTGGGTGTGTCATGGGTGTTCTGTGGGATGTGGGTTGGATGTGGATGTGGGTTGTGTGTGTATGTAAATGATATGTATATTACTCAATAGAAAAAATACTTTTAAATGTTTGATGCTTTTATATATTTAGAATTTTATTGTTTAAATTAAGATTATGGTAATTATTTAAACTAAGAAATTTCCCTTTAACTATTTTTATTACTATTTAAAACTAAAGAAGGTAATTATCTATATATTAAGAAGATCACAATTCTCGATATTGGAGGATATGTATCTTCTTTTTGTTTTCCTTGATTTGAAAATAATTAGTTTTTATGAATCCTAATCATATGTCTCAATAGTCTCATTAGAATTTTAAATTTGTTTTCTTTTTTCTTTTTTTCTTTTTATTTTTGGAAAAATGTATCTGTTTTTCTTTTTTATTGCAGACTCAATTTGACGTAAAACTCATAGATTTTAAAATTTGATTGTATATTTGGAAATGATTGGGTTAAGTTCTTTCGTATGCTGTTTGTTCTAACAAATTCCGACCAGAGAGAAATTTAAAAAAAAAAAAAAAAAAACGGTTTTATGGTGCATTTTGCACGTTCATTTTTTAATTTTAAAATTCGAAATCCTTAAACTTTATATTTTCAAATTCACTTTTAAAATAAA
>JABUQX010048811.1:0-2500 GCA_015478945.1 Trachelipus rathkii | reverse complement strand
ATTCTTCCATGATTTGATGATATTCCACCATCGGTATCCGCCGAAAGACCTCCCGCCACCACTCGGGCCAGGGCAAAGACTGGGTAATTTTTTATCGGACTGCATTATGAATGGATGAAATAAATGCATGCCTCGCATTACAAATTTGTTACTATTAAACAATTAGACCCAGGTAGGTTTGAACCCTTACCCTATGATGTTAAAACCAAGAGTTTTACCTCCCAGCCACGATAGGATAAAAGGAAATTTACCAAGAATTGAAGATATTCCACCATCAGTTATCCTCCGAAAGACTTCCCCCCGCCTACACTTGGGGCCAGGCGGCAAGACTTGAGTAATTTTTTACGGGATTTCATATTGTTTGGATGAAAAATAAATGCATGTTCTCATTTCAAATTGTACATAAACATTATGCCCCAGGTAGGTTTCAACCCTTACCCTATGATGTTAAAACCAAGAGTTTTCCGTAGGATAACCGATGGTGGAATATCATCAATCCTTGATAGATTCCTTAGCCTTATCGTGGTGGGAGGTTAAAACTCTTGGTTTTAACATCATAGGGAAAGGGTTCAAACCCACCTGGGACATAATGTTTATGTACAATTTGTAATGAGAGCATGCATTTATTTTCATCCATTCAATATGCAGTCCCGATAAAAAATTACCCAGTCTTGCCCCTGGCCCGAGTGTAGGCGGGAGAGTCTTTCGGAGGATAACCGATGGTGGAATATCATCAATCCTTGGTAGATTTCCCCTATTTATTCTATCGAATGATTTTTCCAAGTCTATGAACGCTGCATACGCCTTCTCCTTCCACTCTATGATTTTCTCTGTCAGCATCATGTTAAATATTTAGGTATGTGGTACTTTTCCCTGGTCTGAAACCGTGCTGCCATTTTCTAATCTTTTTCTCGACCTCCCTCCTCAATGTTTTTTCCAAAATCCTCCCTTATATTTTACTCACCCCGACCAACAATACAATTCCTCTATAATCTCCGCATATTCTTTTATCTTCCTTCTTATGTATCGGACAAATTACTGCTTTCCTCCCCTTTCCTTCTTTCCTTATTTGGTTTAACAGTCTTGTCAACCATTTAGTTATTCCCTCTCTGTTTTGAATAATTCATTGTTCTCTCCATACCCTGACTTTTTCCATTTTTTAGTATCTTAATTGCTCCTTTCACTTCCTCTGTCTCTATCATTCTAATTTCCTCATGTTCTTGTCTTACTCTCAGGGGTATTTTCTCCATTCTCTCCTCTCCTTTTTTTACATTCAATAGTTCCTCGAAACACTCCCTCCATCTTTCCGTCACCTCCTCTTCCTCCAGAAGAGGTTCTCACTCTTTCAGAACCATTGTATGCTTTCCGGTTCTTTGTTTCTTCTCATGCTCGTGGTCATTCCATATAAAAGTTTTCCCCCATGCCCTCGTGTCTTCTTTCAGATGTCTTCCTATTCTCTACCTACCTACTCTCTCTCTCTCTCTCTCTCATACTCTCTCTCTCTTCTTCTTTTTCTACATACATACATAGCATATATATATATATATATATACATATATATATATATATATATATATATACTTATATCATATATATATATATACCTCCTCTCATATATATATATGCTATCTCTCCTCCTTACTATCTTCCTATTTTCTCTCTTATTTTATTTATTTATTTGTTTATTTATAGAAATGAGTACCGTGAAATTAAATGTATGTGCCTGATTTGGGATAACATTTGATAAGACAAAGGGATACAGGCATAAAGTATTGATCCGGATCGTGGTGTAAGCGAAAATATGCACGTCTTCAATTACTCTTCAATACACTCTGTATCAGAATAACCAATCTCAAAATATAAATGCTTTATCATGAATAAAACTAGGTCTGAATACATGTCAAAATCCAATAAAAACAAAACCATGATGCCAATTTCAACTCCATTTTCACAGTTAAAAACTATATATCTGCTCCATATATCAGCATACGCATATATAGCATATACTCTCACCATATACGCCGCCGCCTTATACTCTCGCTATACGCTATATATCTTCCTTCCTTCCCTTCATAGCATATATATATATATATATATATATATATATATAGGTTTGTTCTCTTTGAATGTCAATAATGATAAAAAAAAAAAAATGAGTAAATTACAACGAAAGTTGTGGAAACGATCTGGTTTAAAAGTTGAATATATTATGTTTATTAGGAACTAAAGATTCAACCATTTAGGACTAACCCTCAGATTGTTCTTACATACAAAGGCAAAAACTATGGGTGAATATTGACGTAACTATGGAAGGTTCCACTTACCTCAGAATATGTTATGAATTTTTATTGACTAAACAAATTTATTGAGGGTCAGATAGCAATCTGGGGGGCCTATGACACATTTCCCTCTCTAGTTTTTGCTGTGAATTTAAGAACTATCTGAAGGTTTACCCTAAATGATTGAAGCTTTTGTTCGTAACGCCAAATGACTCAACCAT
>JABUQX010048810.1:0-14504 GCA_015478945.1 Trachelipus rathkii | reverse complement strand
ACGCGGATTATACACTACCAAACCGCCAAGCCAATACATAGAATGGATCCCCAAGTTCCACTCAAAGAAAGATCACCATACCCGCCTGTGTGCCAACCATACCATTCTATCATCTATGCGATCCCATACACCAAAGATACCAGGGCCAAGCACCAACCCCAGCCAGCCCCAGTCTCATCAGAGAGACAAGACCAGCCCAGCACCCACCCATCCCGCCAGGAGACAGAGATGAGTATGCGGGAGGAAGAGAGAGTTGGAAAGGATAGAAAGGGAGACAAGATGCCCGAAGAGAACACATCCCAGGCAGACAGCTCAGATCCAGCTCCCAACAGCACTGACGGCCAGAGAGGCAGGCAAACACACCAGCCAGCCCTCTAGGACAGAGTTGGTAAAGGAGACGATAGAAACCAGTAGAACGCTATTGTTTCTTCTACCTTAACCAAATCCTCTTCAAAACCCTTAAAGTTTAATAAAAAAATTATATTAAGTTCCGAAGAAAAAAAAAACCAAATAATGAAAATGACACCTTTTAGAATTTCTTTTTTTTTTATTTTTTAATATGTTATTTCTATCAGTATAAGAATAAATAATTACCCACGTAACCATTCCATAAATAAGATTCCAAATCCAAAAAGAAGCAGGAAAAGGGGTATTTTCCCAGGAACTGATTTCATCCAACCACACTCTTCACCAAGTCTTACAGGTACCACCAGTACCCATCAAGCAAACTAATTTGTGTCCACAAACACTTGCTACCTTCCTGGCTTTTCCTCACCTTTCAAAAGCCTTACTTTCTTTCAAAAATCCTCAAATATATTAAATAATAAATTTTCCTAATGCAAATGGACAAAAATATATCATTGAAAAAAAAAAAAAACATCGCATTAATTAACAGAATTCTTACACCCAAATCAGTGTCACATTATCTCTGCACATTTATTTCAATTCCCAGAATCTGTGAATGTAGAGAAGAAAGGAAGTTTTTTTGAAAAGGTCTAAAGAATGTCAGTGAATGGTATGCCCGCCGAAAACTGGGGAGGACCAAGGGGAAAGAGCGGAGAACTTGAAATGTTTGAAACTACTCACTCGTCGGCCCGTCTGTCCTCCCAAAGAAAAACACACCCATCCACTCCCACAGCAACACAATTATCTTCTCCCCCCCTTCATTAAACCACTCTCAAACCATGAGAACCCCCCCCCAAAAAAATTAAAAAATACCCCCAAAGAATATAAAAATATACATATATGAACATATATGAAAAAAATTATTTCAATCTACAAAGATTGACTTTAGAAAACCGAAACCTAGTGTACCTCCTAAGTTTGTATCATATTTTCCCAACAATCATATCCATCTATAACGCCATTGTCATCACCCAATCATACTCTTTATTACAGCACCTCTACTTCCTATGTAAACAGTTTCTTTCATTTTCCTTCCACTTGGTCACGTGGGTTTTCCCCCTTCCCCGCTTTTTCATCAGTCTCTACCTACTTCATTCACATTTCCCTTCCCTAGGTAATAAGCTCAGACATTTCTGGCAATCTTCTTTCTCTTACTCTCATCATCCTAGCATTTTGTCGCCTTTAATATCATTACGACTACTTCATCCAATTCCACACAAAATTTACTCAAATCATCCCACTTCCATATTGGCACACTCCTATTCTCTGATATTTCTCCGAATCTGATAACACCACTGCTCATTTTCAATCCAAACGAAAACTTGCAACTGTGTAGGTACTTTTCATTAAACTTGCTCGTTGATTCCATGTCCACACCAAAAAAAACACCTGAAAAATATCATCTCTCATTATCATCAGTTAAATAACAACTGTTAACCTATTTCACATTACCCGACAATCCACTTTTACGCTTTTTCTTCGGTATCTCTTCCACCACACTAACTCTTTCCCCTTTAACCATAAATCATCCACTATATCCCCCTTTTCATTCAAATCATCCTCATTCACCAAAAACTTATACACAGGATGGATCTTTAAATTAACCAGGAGGTTCTCTCCATGTGCTCAACGTGTGACCTGATGGGCCCGAAACGTCATCGTACCACCATCGTTTCTCAGCCCTCCAACAAAAACTAACCCCCCCCATTAGAACATAACCCTTGTTTAACAATATACGCCCTTCAAACTTTCTTCGCATCTTACTCACGTTCAAACCGACCTTTCATCAATTACTTCCTTTCAAAACCTTTATCCCCTACCTTAAAACTGGCAAACTTTAGACTACCCTTTCTCCAAACGTCCCTATCACCTTCATCGGGTAACCCAAGCCTGGGCTTTACGAACTTCTCAAAATTCAACACATACATTACAAGGAGACATACCAGTTGCTCTATGCACAGTCATATTATAAGCCCAAAACACTTCCTAACCAATAATCCCAATCATTTCCTCTTTCACTCATCATTCCCTCGTAACATTCAACTCAACGTTCCCCACCCCCCCGAATCGTTCTCTCCGGCTAACCCAATTCGAACTCGCATATACGGCCGTCGTTCTCAATGTCAATGCCCCACACTCAACATTGCTCAAACGCCTCTGCCCGGACCAAACTGCCGGTCCATATCACTCACATTCGCTTAAAGGTTTACATACACACATCAGCAACAAAACTTCCTTACCACCCTAGCCACATTCGCAACTAGTTCTAGTTCTTCCACTGGCACAGGCATACCAAATTGTTACTTTGTGATCCACCATCACACCATTCCGCCTACATACCACTTGCAGTCACTGGCAACGAAACACAATCAATCACTACTAACTCAAAGGGTTCATTCACATCCATCACAGAGGGTTTCACATACATTCTCTGATTCTTCCTTTTCTGACATTCCTCACAAGTAGTTGCAACATCCATTCCACTATTTCCTTAAGCCAAGGATTAAAACACTCCTTCTTTCATACATTCCCACAATTTAAACCTCCCCATGTGGCCATACCTACGACGGTGGATCACTAACGCCACCCCTACCGTTCCAACCACAGAAAACACAGGTACATACAAATCACCTCCCTTACTTTCGAATATAATACACACATTAGTACCACACCCAACAAACCTTTTCGCAAAATACCCTAAAATCTTCTTATCAACTGGTCCCACCTACAACACTTCTTTACCTGACAAAATACATTTTCTCAGCTCACAGACCATAGGACATTCCTCTTGCATTACCTCAATATCTCCCATGCTTAACAGTTCTTCATCCCCCACACCAACTCTCACCATGCCAACAAAATCAACAACACACACATCCTCCTTCTGCATTCTAACAATCTCACGACTTCCCTTCAGCAACCTTTCATTCCCCACATCTACGGACAACCCTATTCACCCTCAAAAAGTCAATCCCAAACAAAAAACAATACGGCATTCGCTCCTCGTCCAACACAACAAACCTATGTTCCACTTCCCCTAACGTTTCTATTTCTACCTTTAACAAAACCTCTTCAAAAGCGACAAAATCACCTGACCCAATCCCTTTGATCTTCACATCTGTACTCTTCCTCTCTATCTGCCACGTTACTTGCTCAATTTCTCGTACCACAGATGCATTCACTAAAGAAATCTGAGCCCCAGTATCAATCAGTCCACAAAATACTCTCCCATTCACCTGCACTTTTACCTCCATTCTTCCACTTATCCCATGCTCGCAATACACAACCTCTTCGATTTCCCCTGGACAAATCATTTTCACATTCTCATCACCCTCTCCCAGACACTCCTCCAACCCCTTTCCAACACTTACTTCCTATCATAACTCTTTCTTCTCGATACCCAATGTAATGTACGCCCACTTTAAAACATGTAAAGAAGCTCACGCCACTTTTGCCCACCACTTACACCCTCCACTCCTATACAAAACTTGGTCTCTCTCCCGCATAATGGCACCACATTACAACTATCTTAAAACAGCACTTATCACAACAATCAATACCTCTTGCACCGGAAGCACACCGTTACACATAGGCTTTAACTCCTTCATAAAATATTTCACCTTCTTAATCCCTATCTGCTCGGGTTTCTTACAAACCTCAGTCATGTAACTGTGGTGTTCCGCAAGATTCTTTTCTATCTACTGTAAATAGCGAAACCAACCTATCCTTAGCTAAATCCTGTAACCCATACAACACACTTTCGAACATGGAATCAAATCCTATAAGCTATATTTTCCCTCCCCCTCTCAAATAATATTAGGTAAATAATCCGGGTCTATCACTACCCTTTCATTCATACTCTCACTCCCAGGCATTCTTGACATCAAATCAGCAATTTCATTCCTTTCACCCGGCACATTACTCAACCACATGAATCAAATCACGTTTCAAATCTTGCCAAGTTCTTTGCAAGCTTACTATCAACGTATCCTTCATTCTCTGCAAAATTACACCAATGGTTTGGTTGATCCGTTCGCACAGCAACTTAAATCCCATACAGAAACGGACGCAACGACTTCAAACAAAAACTCAAAGCAGCCAACTCTCTTTCAATCGTGAAATACTTCCGCTCAGTCATTACTAAATCGCTTTCGAAACATACGCGCAATCACTCGTTTTCTTTCAATCCCATCAAGCACTTGTTCTTGCATCAAACAACCCCACATACAATACCCACTTCATCCGTATAAACTTCCAAAGGTTTCGCATTCTCACTATAATCCGGATAAGCCAGCTCTACATCCTTTGCGACTTCAGCTTTCAACTTTTCAAACGCTTCATTCATTCTATCATTCCACTTCACAATTGTACTCTTCTTTTCCCAGCCATTCAGTCAAGGGTTTCATTACTCCCGAACAATCTTTCATAAACTTCCTCCCAAACTCTACCAAACCCAAAAATCCTCTCAATTCTCTAACATTCCTCGGCTTTGGAAACTGCCAAACTTTCTCAATAAACTTTTCCGCTTTCTTAAACCAGTCGCACACACCTTATGTCCCAAGAATTCAACCTCATCCGTGAACCACTCACACTTCTCAACTTTCACTTTTATACCTATTCTCCTCTAACTTTTTCACACACATCACTAACTTTAAATGCTTCAGAGAAAGATCATTCATCACAATATATTCGTCTATAAACACCATACACATTCTTACTGGCGAAATCATTATAACCACATTCATCGCCCTTCTGGAATGCTGCTGGAGCATTCGCTAAACCCCAAGCGCAAATTTCTTAAAACTGATAATGCGCTTTGGCAGTCGGAAAAGGCAGTCACCACACCTTACATCTTTTCCACTGCATCTGACAGACCACGCACCCAGATCCATTTTCGTAAACACTTTCATTCCATACATACTATACACAGCACTCTGAACTACACACAAGGGGAACCTATCTTTCCAGTCTTTTCATTCACCTTTACGATAGTATCAATGCATTAAACCTCATCGTCCCATCAGGCTTTCGCACAGGCACAATCGGACTATTCACGGACTCTCACTCTCTTCCAACACACCTATTGCTCAAACTCTTCACACTGCTCTTCAATCTCATTCACAACGGGGGAGGAAAGTGCCGAGCGGACATTGAGTATATTGGTGTCATCTGCACACTATGCGAAACGCAGGGCAATTTCGCGATCCCCAAATCATCATCGCCCTGACCTCAGCGCCTTCCTCCTTTCCCATAACATTCGTAAAACCTTGTCTCCTCACTTCATTCAAACCTTCAGGTAATTTAACTTTATCAACTTTCATCATACACCCAATCCTTTTTCTTCTCAACATCACCAGCAAACACACAACATTCATTCTCTCTCGAATTCTCTAATACAAAAACAGAAAACAAACTACCAACTACATCACCAACCCTTATACCTCTCACTCTCTTCTTTTTCACATCAGGCACCTTCTGCATACATACCCGAGGATTATTCAAATCTATTATACCGTCAAAGACATGAGCAACCCTTTTCACCCTATACCTCGCATCATAACCATCCACCAGAAACATGCTATTCTGGTTTTCATCCACACCCACATTCGTATTCCAACCCACTTTCACACTTACCACTTTATCCGTCTTCAAGGACCTATCCTCTAAAGCAAACACTTCCACGCCTTTAACCAATTTCACATCTACCTTCCCTAAATCATTCACATACATCTGACATTTTCCATCCTTATTCACCTTCTTCTCTATCATCCTTCGATCAGGATGAATAACTATCCCATTTGCACTCAAAAACTTATATCCCAATAACACATCATACTTTTCATTCCTACTATCAATCACATAAAACTCACTCTCCTCCATGCCTATTCCTCCTATCCTAACGCTCTCTCTAAATTTTACTTCCACCGGTACCAATACATTACTAATTCCTTTAATATGACCCCTACGACTTCTTTCTGATCTTCCCTTATATTCATCCTATCAAATGCTCCTTTATACACAACACTAACCATACACCCAGTATCAATCAAAGCACGAACCTCAATACCTCCACAATAAACCTTAATACTCATACATTCGTTCACAGGACCAACTGAAAACACATCGACACTTACATCCCCTATCTGTGACAACCTAATCTCACCTGAGGGTTCACCAGCTGCAACCCTCAAGGCAACCCGTTTCCCGGAGTGTTTACCCTTACCTGATTATTGACCGTGTTCACCCCTGCCTCACTCACATTTACATTTCCTTATTAATACAACAGCCTGGACCATAACCGGTTGAAACGGCAACACTAACACCAGTACAGAACCTAGCACACCAGAGATTAACCTGACCTACCCCGACTGGTTGCCTCACACTCCAACACATACCAGCCACATGCCCTATTTTCCCACATTTAGTACAAGTGTTTCTAGGGGACCCGCACATCCTAGAAAAATGCCCCTCGACACCACAATTCCCACATACCGGTTGCCTTGCTCTTACTCCCTGTTGACAATCACGCACCCAATTATCCACACGCTCCCACATCTCCTCACCAAAGCCCTTGACAGGTCCGTTACAATTCAGCCAACATGACCACTTGCCCACAGCTAAAAACAAGCACCAGTTGAACCCATCTACATTCCCGAAGATCAGTATGACCCGATGCGTTCCACAGACCGAAGCACGTTCACATCCCTATTCAGCAAACTCACATTTTCTTGTATTCCAACGACTCTAATCCTTTGACCCTGATTATACCCTTGGTCCTTGTCATAAACCATCATATCCCTCTCACATTCACATTTCACCAATCTGACGAACCAGCAAACAAAAAATTACCCCACACCTCCATGCATTCAAACCTTGTCTATTCATCATCTCCAAAACCACCGTAAAAATCTTCCAAAAACACAAAAACTTAACCATTACTTCATAGGGGTTAGCTTTTAGTGCTCCCTATAGATTGTATACTGGAAAGTTGTGTGACACCCTCTCATTGCATTCTTCACGCCTACCACAATATCACTTCTGTCGTTCATTCTCTCTCGCTCATCTCAACTCCCTATCTTCTACAATATCCAGAACATCTTCCAAGTTCAATCGCTCTCCCGACCAAATCTACATTTACTCTGTTCCATTCCAAAATTCACATATCTGCCACGAAGTCGGAACTGTCTCCAAAAACTTACTTAACAATCTCAATTTATTCCCATCACACATCACATCCCCAAACTTTTTCTCCCAAGGTTTCCAATCGTTGCCACAACATATCATCATTTCACTCTTCCCAGCCATAGCCTTATCAAAATCAGATTCACCGTTCGAATATACTTCATCCCCCTAGATTCACATCATCACAACCTGTCCAATATCCTCTGTTTAACCACTTCATTACTTTATTAGCAACAGTTATAACTATACAAAATACATAATACAACATTCGCCACATCTAAATTCAGGCCAACTACTCCTAATACAACCCAAAGACATTAGTTTTAATAATCCTGAACATTCTGGTGAGGATAAATATACAATATTCCGGACAAGAACTCCTAAACAACCTCTTAATACGTAACCAAAACACATTAATATTTATTAATATGAGATGTCCCGACAGCACACTCCTTATATACAAACTACGCTCAGATCTAGAACCAGATCCCGTCTCATCTCCCACACCAAACACATCACCTCACCTTCTAGAACCACTAATATTATGAAGCTAATACTTGTACTTTGATGCGCGGTGCATGTCTTTCCTATCTTAGAACTTCTCTTCAAAATTCTTTTTAATCCTTTTTCTTTTTCTTCATTCATTCTTTCATTCTCTCATTCTTCCCATTTTTCCCATCCACCACCTTAGCTATACATACTTCTTCCAATCCCCATCACACCATCATAACCTCAATCACATCACTTAAGCTCATTCATCTGCGATCATCACTTTTCCTCATCTATTAGGTTTTCACTCTTTCGTCCTTCTTTTACCACATTTCAACCCTTTCTTCTTTTTACGTCATACCTAAATTGAAAGTAGAGGTCACCTTTGGGTTCGATTCCATATCCAATTCCCTCCAATCCACATCAGCAAAACCTGTTGTTTCACATTTCCTACTATTAATTAGTAAGGCCATTTCGCCTTCCATTCTCTCTTCCATTCATTTCTCCATTTCCTTCATTCCCTCTGATAATTCTCTCACCTTCTCAATCAAGTCTTCAGAAATTCTCTTTCTCTTATTACGGTAAGCTTCCTGTTATACACTTTAACAACCTCCACTGCAACTCCCTCAACCCGTAACCATTGTTACACTCTTACTACTTTCATAATTAGCAAGCTCTATGAACAATTCTAAAATACGAGGACCACTCAGAACCTATCCTTCGAACAGCCCCACGTTGGGACCGCACCATATATACGCAGATTTTACTATAAAAAATAAAGCCGGAGTACAAGAATATGAATTAGTAGTGGGCTGCCTTCAGGACAAGATATTGGAGGATACAAAAAAGACACTACACCTAAATTATTACCAACAAGAATAAATAGTATAAGTATTCCAATACTACTTAATACTTAATAATTACAAAATATTACACACAGTATCCTGATCCGTGATACCGCCTACTACTTACATACAAAAAAAATTACACACTATATTCCCAATAACAAAATATAATTAAGCAACCTACCTAGTTCCAACACACCAGGTAATTACAACATATACCATATACTCATATACTTACTACAATATGAATTCCAAATCAATATACCTCAACATATAAATATTATAAAAACCCATATTAATAAACGAAAATAAAAAATCAAATATAAACGAAATTGCTCAATCTAATCGTTTCACGCTTTCTTGGGACAATTAATAAACCAATCCAACAATGGTACCACTTTACACTTGTCTATGACGGTACCACCTTCATACATTCCTAGCGGGGGATTACCACTTTAATTGTCTTGCACGAGGTACCAATCTATAATCTTTGAGGTACCACTTTATTGTCAGTTACCGTACCAACACTATCTAATTCACTTATCAACTTTGTTTATTCAAAAAATGTTAACGTTTTACGGTTATATTTCTTTCTTTGATATTTTCAAATTTCAAATGTTTTTCCCCTTATTCAAATAATAGTTTTCCCACCTATCAAATTATTTTCAAACTTTCATTTTCAGTTATTGGATACTCTTTCCGTTGAAGTCTTCATTTTTCCATCTTATACTGTATAATTTATAGTTTTAATATCCAAATTTTACAGTCACCAGTCAAATATTATTTATCACAAAATTTTAACCTATTTCTTTCAAGATCTAATGATCCGAGTACCAACACCGCCTACTACAATCATTTTCTTTAGGAATGTAACCACACGAATCGGATCTTAGTAGGGACTAAAGTAACCAAGATATAACCCAGCTGCCCTATAAAATATTACAGCCACACCGCACCAAATAAATAAGAAGAACAAAAAATATACCAAAAGAGAAAAAAAAATTCTTACAAAAAAAAATATATGTAGCTCCAAATGTAAAAAAATCCGGCTCCAAAAAAAAAAACTGAAACCCGAAGAACAAAAATACAAATTCATATCATGTACATACATAAATAAATGAATGAATTATATTGAAGTTAAAAAAATTAAAATATAAGTTAAGCAATCATTAAGTGAATAAACAATCATTATGTGAATAAAATTAAGAGATGTTAAACAATCATTAAGTGAATAAAATCAAGAAAATTTAGCGGTATCAATAAATATTACAACCAAAAAGTTAAAATAAATTATTAAATATGCACTTAAACCATAATTACAAAACGATTACAGTTTCCAAATGAAATCTCCCACTATTTAAAATTAAAAAAAGTGTTTTGAAATTATTAAAAACTAAAATAACAACCAACCAAAATAAGTACCTACCTGGCCAATAAATAAGGTGTTGAACCAGTTTTTTGTTTCTTAACTTCTACGGTCCCAAGGAAAGCAGCAGACCTTCACCAAAAGAACCCTTCACAATAGGAACGCGAAAGACGGTATACACTACCAAACCTCAATACAATACATAGAAGGATCCCAAATCCACAAGAAAGATCACCATACGTTTGCCACCATACCATCTATCATCTATAGGATCCCATACACCAGAACCAGAATCTTCTACTACAAATCTTCAAACCTTTAAAGTATAAAATCCACTAAGTCCAAGAAAAAATACCAATAATGAAATAATTAAAAATAAATACACACACCGCGTACCATGGGGGTAGAAGAAATCCAAAAAGAAAAGGAATTTCCCAGAACTAATCATCAACCACTCTTCACCAATCTACAGGATACCACAGGATACCATCAATCAACTAATTTGTCCACAAACTTCTACCTGGCTTCACTTCAAACCTACTTCAAAATCTCAAATATATTAAATAATAATTCCTACGGAAAGATGAAATATATATATGAAAAAATCGATTAATTAACAGAAATCTACAATCATTCACATTTATTTCATTCAGAAGTGAAAGAGTGAAATGAGATGCCGCGAAACTAGGGAAAGACCAAAGGGAAAGAAGAATTTGAAATGAAACTACTCTCGCTACAGAACCCCATCCACTCAAGCAACCACAATATTCTACCACCCTTCATAACACTCTCTACATGACAAAATTAAAAAATACCCCAAAAGAATATCAAAATAAAAATATGATACATATGAAAATCTGGTTACAATAGAGATATAGGGAAAAAGTTTACTCACTACAATGTTACACAGAGCAGAACAAATGCATTAATTGCCAGGAACATGGCCATATAATATCAAATTGCCCGAAAAGGGACAACAAACGAAAACAAATTAACAATACTCCTACTTGCCCTTATTGTAAAAATAACCACCTGGGCATAGATTGTCCGAATAAAGAGAATCATCAGAAATCTCAAAGAGTAACTAATGATGATACAGATGGTGAAAAACCATTGGATCATCCTTTATCTACGTTACAAATACAACCGACTAGTGAGAGTACAACAAAAAGGTTACATGTACCACCACCTCTGATTGATAATACTCTAACATCTGAAATCATGCCTAAGATTCGAGGCAATAAAAATCTTACCTGTAACAATCTCGACGGAAAAGAAGAAGAAAGCGATCCTAATTCTATATCTTCCTCTACAACTATCAATCCTAAACCTTCGATTTCTTCTTCTATTATTCCTATTACTAATCTATCTACTTTATCCACACCTACCTTTACTTCTGAAAAATCTATATTTTATCCTAATGCTTCACAATCTACTGTTTCTGTCAATCATGACCTTCTACTTCCTTCGTCTTCTACTATTCATCCAGATCCTCATATTTCCAATTCTGATAATATACCTAAATCTTCTATTATCAACTGTAATTCCAATTTTTTTTCTAAACCTAAAAACATACATGATCCTTCTAATCCTTCATTTGCTTCAATCCACCCGAACTCTTCACCTCATCAGGATCAAGTAATTTCCACACCTTTGCCGGAAAATATTGTCAAATTAAATAAATTAACTAGATTATTGAATAACTTTGAACTTTCACAACTGTATAGGTTACCCATAGACTGTCAAAATTACAAAAGGGGAATACCCATTGGATTTGAATGTTTTACAAAAAAGGATGGACCAGGTGACTCCTTGTTCCAGTGTCTTTCTTACTGTTTGTACGGCCATGAGAATAACAATGTACTTTTGCGAGAGATAATAATAAAAGAATTGATTCAAAACCAACAAAGGTATAACTTTCCAACAAATGGCCAAGCCGGACAACAAATTTTAAATAAATTAAAAATTATGAAACAACCTGGCCAATCCTCATTCATTCACAGTTTACTAGCCTTTGTTAATCTTTTTCCCATGAAAGAAATTTTGCTGTTTAATGGCCAGATACCCTATTTGTATTTTGGAACACAAAACAGTAAAGAATTACATTGCTTGATGTGTCTGAGTGGAGAAACTTACAATTATCTTAAACTGAGTCAAGAAAAGATGCCGGAAGAAAAGAACATTATCTTATCAAATTTCAAAATCTTTACCACCATGTTTAAATCTGGTGGGGAGGATATTAAAGAATAAAGGAATCTAAAGTTCTCTACAAATTGGCCATTAAATTAAAACCTCTGCATAGAACTGAAACTAACCTTTTTTACTTTTTTCCCCTTTTTTTTATGTACCAGGAATTGGAAGCAACACCTTTGTAACAACAATTTAACCCTGTTCTTCTGAATCATCTTTCTTAATGCTTTTTAAGGCAGAGATTTCGTCTGATTCTCATTTTATTCTCCATGTAATATCTCCAAGGATTTTTCTAAGTTTGTAGTTATTCAATAATCTAGTTAATTTATTTAATTTGACAATATTTTCCGGCAAAGGTGTGGAAATTACTTGATCCTGATGAGGTGAAGAGTTCGGGTGGATTGAAGCAAATGAAGAATTAGAAGGATCATGTATGTTTTTAGGTTTAGAAAAAAAATTGGAATTACAGTTGATAATAGAAGATTTAGGTATATTATCAGAATTGGAAATATGAGGATCTGGATGAATAGTAGAAGACGAAGGAAGTAGAAGGTCATGATTGACAGAAACAGTAGATTGTGAAGCATTAGGATAAAATATAGATTTTTCAGAAGTAAAGGTAGGTGTGGATAAAGTAGATAGATTAGTAATAGGAATAATAGAAGAAGAAATCGAAGGTTTAGGATTGATAGTTGTAGAGGAAGATATAGAATTAGGATCGCTTTCTTCTTCTTTTCCGTCGAGATTGTTACAGGTAAGATTTTTATTGCCTCGAATCTTAGGCATGATTTCAGGTGTTAGAGTATTATCAATCAGAGGTGGTGGTACATGTAACCTTTTTGTTGTACTCTCACTAGTCGGTTGTATTTGTAACGTAGATAAGGGATGATCCAATGGTTTTTCACCATCTGTATCATCATTAGTTACTCTTTGAGATTTCTGATGATTCTCTTTATTCAGACAATCTATGCCCAGGTGGTTATTTTTACAATAAGGGCAAGTAGGAGTATTGTTAATTTGTTTTCGTTTGTTGTCCCTTTTCGGGCAATTTGATATTATATGGCCATGTTCCTGGCAATTAATGCATTTGTTCTGCTCTGTGTAACATTGTAGTGAGCTGCCCTTAGTGGTTTTGTATCATATTTCATATGTATCATATGTATATTTTATATTCTTTGGGGGGTATTTTTAATTTTGTCATGTATGAGAGTGTTATGAAGGGGGAGAATAATTGTGTTGCTGTGAGTGATGGGTGTTCTGACGCCGACGAGTAGTTTCATTTCAGTTCTCTTTCCCTTGGTCTTCCTAGTTTCGCGGCATCCATCACTCTTTCACTTCTGAATGAAATAAATGTGAATGATTGTAGATTTCTGTTAATTAATCGATTTTTTCATATATATATTTCATCTTTCCGTAGGAATTATTATTTAATATATTTGAGATTTTGAAGTAGGTTTAAGTTGAAGCCAGGGTAGAGTATTCAGTGGAACACAATTAGTTGATGATGGTATTCCTGGTCCGGTATCCGTGTAATTGTGAAGAGGTGGTTTGATGTTAGTTCTTGGGAAAATCCCTTTTCTTTGGATTTGGAATCCTTTTATGGTAGAGTAAGTATTTTTCTATTATTTTAATTATTTCATTATTGGTATTTTTTCTTGGACTTAGTGGATTTTATACTATTAAAGCGTTTGAAGATTTGTGTAGAGATTACATAGTTTGGAGTGTATGGGCATCCAAGATGATAGATGGCTAGTGGGGCAAACGTATTATGTTGATCTTCTTGTGGATCTTGGGATCCTTTTCTATGTATTGTATGAGGTTTGGTAGTTGTTATACCGTTTTTCTTTCGCAGTTTCCTATTTAACGGGTTGCTTTGCGTGAAGTCTGCTTGCTTTCCTTGGGACCATAGAGTTATAGGAAACAAAAAAATCTGGTCAACCACCCGATTGGCCAGGTCAGGACTATTTTGGTTGTGTATTTATGTATGATTCTTTTTGTTAACATTTTTAATTTTAAATAATAATTTG
>JABUQX010048809.1:0-51633 GCA_015478945.1 Trachelipus rathkii | reverse complement strand
TCAAATAGTTGTGTTCCCAGGTCTTCTGTTTATTTTCCTACTTTATTCCTGCTTTTCATTTATGATCTTCTCGTCTGCACATCTTAACTCTATCCACTCATATGCCGATGGACCCTCGGACCCTTCATTCTTCAACTCCATTTCAATTCTGCTCCTTCTATTACTTCTAGAATTGCCTCTCTCTTAATCTTTTCCGATTTCCATTCTCGCTGATCTGGATAGGAATTTCCGGGTGGGCGGTCTCGCAACCTTGTAAAGTTTAATTCTTTAAAAACCCAACTTCTTAACCAAATCTCCCTCTCTAAGACACCTTTTAACTTCCTAATCTCTTTCGACGGTTCTCTCGTCTCTCCTTGATTGACAATATAAAACATCCTTGGCCTTAACATAAACCAAAAAATGTCTTTGGAAACCTCACATCACCAAGGTTGCTAAGGCGGCTCAAAGAAACTGGGAGTTCTGTTTAACTGCGTGACTTTTTTTCCTCTTCACAGTTTACTTCAGTTATAAAGGGTCTCATCCGCCTTGTATGGAGTATGCTCTCATATCTGGGTGGGCTCAGGTTTACCCGGCTTTTGGATAGGGTCGAAGTCAAAGGCTAAAAGACTTATAAACTTGTCCTGTACTTTCTAGTTCACTTTGACCCTCTATCCTTTTGCGGCGCGATGTGGTTGCTATTACTCATTCTTTCATATAGGTACCGTAGCGGGCAGGTGCTCGAGGGAGCTTTCCACTCGGGTGCCGCCTCCTTTAAGACGCCTCCAGCACAAGGGTTGCTGTGTTGGCACATGAGTTTGTGTTGATGTTAGCAAACTCCAGACTAGTTTCGCTTGCGGTTCCTTCTTTCCTGCCACCTCGTTTCTGTGGAATTCTCTTCCATCTTCTGTGTTTCCTACCTCAATTTTAATCTCCCTCACTTTAAAAGCCCGCGTCTGTGCTCATTCTGCGTAATTTGCGTTGTTGAAATTTATGTTGGAGAGTAATACACCCCCTCTTGAATAGGGCTTTTTGCCCATTCAGTGTTTCAGTAACTAGTAAAAAAAAATATATATACCTATATATATATATAATATTATATATATATATTATATATATTATATATATATATATATAATATATATATATTATATATATATATATATATATATTATAAATATTATATAATATATATATATATATATATAATATATAGTATATATAATATATATCCGTAATTTGTCTGATAATTTCCGTAATCTATCTGACCTATGTATGTTAATTATCGGCGTTTTCGTTTTGCATTTGTGCTTACGAAAATTAAGAAACATCAGAATTTTGGTTCGTTTTTGTTAAACTTAGCGCAAAATCGTAAGAAATGCTTACTACACGTAAAGAATTTCCTTAATTCTATAAAGTTGCTATTTCTGTGACTGGCTGAATTACCACTTTCTGACGAAAATGTTGCATACAAAAAAAATGAACGTGCGCGGTAAGGCCTACACGCAGTCATTTTTTTTTTTTGAAGTAATGATATTTCATTCAATAAAAATCAGCTTTAAATCTAATTTCTTCCAAATCAATAAACTCCCTCTCAATGTTTGATCAATTTTTGCAATATAAACCATTTTTTATTATATTTATATTTATCCGAAATCGACGGGCTCCCTCACAACATCTAATTCCAATTGCTTGCAAAAACAAAAGTAAACCTCATAAGAAATCTGTTCGTTTTTTTGCACGAAATTCAGGAATTAGTTCAGGCAATCAGGAGTGCCAAAGAAATCCTGTGGATGTTAAGTGTAGGTTTTAAGTGTTTTTTATAATAAATATTCTAAATTCATCTGAAGAGTCTTTTGAAAAATGAGAAATTTTTTGAGATAGAATAGGGTATTGGGGTCATAGTGATCTCTGACAGCTAAATTCTCTGGTTGAGAGATGGAGAGATTAGTTCGAAAGGAAAATGTCCATGTATTTGAAGGCTCGCATCTTTAGTTATTGGAAAGTTTGACTTACATAGTCGACGTTACAGTCGACACATTTATATTTGTAAAAGATTTGTGACCTCAAATTCATGGAGATGCTTTCTTTAATCGTAAAGAAACTGCTAATTTGAGTTGTTGTTAATAAAAGATATAAGAAACTTGCATTTGTGGAAAGTTTTTGTTTAAAAATGTTTTAATTTGAAAAGGAAGAACATTGGAAAAGGGGTCCAATGCAGGGAATCCGAGCATAAACAGGGAAGTTTAGGAACATCATATGCTAAAGTTTTAGGCGATAAGTGTTATCGAGAACGAATAAACAAGTTTATCAAAAAAGTTAGAGGGATAAAGGATATAGCTAGAAAATTACGGAGAAAGGTGTTTTCTTCATGGAAAAACTTCCAATTAAGAAACAAATAACAAAGGCTTGGTATGCGGGACCTTGACCCGCAATTTTGATTAATGGAGATAGAAATAAAGAAAATTAGTCCCAAGTAATGTATTAGTGGGGTGTTGCGATAAATAAATTAGCAAGCCCACAAATACTTATACTTGGGACTAATTTCTTTAGTGATATGTCTTCCTTTAATCGTAATTGTCAATAATACGAAGCGTTTACGATAGAGGAATGAATTTTAGTATTACTTTTGCTTTTAAATTTAGACCGTTTTGTTTTTGTCATTGTTGACTTACACTCGATAAGAAATGGTCACCCAGTTTTAGCACGAATTTTTTGTTTAAACGACCGCGATTTCGTCCTAGGCTTACTTTTGTTTTTAAAACAATTGGAATCAGCTATTGTGATGGAGTACGTGTTTTGGAATAAGCAGAAATCAAAAAATAACAAATGGTTTATATTACAGATATTGATCAACTATTTGTGATGGAGTTTATTTCATTGGAAGAAATTAATTTAAAGCTGATTATATTAAATGGAAATTCCATCAAACCAGACGGACCTACCACGCCGCCATCTTGTTTGTTAATTTTTCGTAAGAACGTGCTTAAATTCGGCTTGCACGGGAAATAGCAACCTTTCAGAATTGAGGAAATTCCTTACGTCTGGAAAGCATTTCTTACAATTTTTAGTAAGTTTGACAAAAAAGAAGAAACGCAAACTCGAGCATTTCTTACGTTTCGTAAGCCCAGATATAAAAACGAAAACGGCTTTATATATATATATATATATATTCCTAATATATTTCGAGTTTTAGCCACAATTAATATATATATATATATAATATATATTATATAATATTAATATTATATTATATTTAGTGATGCAGCGGATGTCACTTTTTCGCATCCGCGGATGCGAATGTTTGATTTTAACATCCGCGGATTGCGGATGTGGATGTCTGATATATAATATTATATATATATATATATAATATATATATATATATATATATATATATATATATATATATATATAATATATAATATATATATATATACTATCATATATATATTATATGCCTATAAATTTCGAGTTTTAGCCACAATCTATTAATATAATTATGTTACGAAGTGAAAATGGATCTCCTCGTCCATCTTCTATATCTATTCCTGCTTCCCGCTCACTTGACGACACGGCTTTAAGATTATATTATTCTTCTGCTGGGAGTAAAAGTGATAACCACTTGAAACCTTCGGCTGCAGCCGTTTATCCGAATTATGAGAGTGATAGCGAAGGAGTCCACACCCTTTTACCGTCTGGACCAATGCATCAGCGAACTGCTTCTTCTCCATCAAAACTGTTCGTTAAAACATTTTGCTTAACTTCCGCCAACTATAGTAATTCTAGTCGTGTTTTTCTTTGGGTGATAGTTTTCAAATCATTTGCACTACATCTTAATGAAAAAATAGCGAGTACTTGTATCGGTATCGCCATATAATCGTCGTATAGGTGTAAGATAAAATATATTAACATATACATACATATATATATATATTTATATAAATATTTTATATATATTTATATAATATACTATATATATATATATATATATATATATATATATATATAGTAACATAAATATTTATTTTATTATTATCCAAAATTCTTAATATTTGTTCAATTAATCGCAAAATAATCAGCAAAAATTGCAATGACGATTGAAAAAATATGCCCGATTTTTGCCGAGACGATTAATAGTCCCACACTATAATATACCAATACTGTATATATTTTTAAACTCAACTGTAAATAAAAAGATAGAAGAAGTCACAATGGGAACTTATAGAGACCAAAAACTTTACCAAGGGCAACAGAAGCAATCACCAAACATTGCCGATGCAAATCCACAATAGCCACCTATGGTTTGTTCTAATAACTTACATAGTATATCACTGTATTACACACAAGTCTAAAACATGCTCATGCAAATCACAAAGCACCTAGGCGCGCTTAGTCCAATAACTTGCATTTAGTCACTCCACGTATTAACTTAAAAAAAAAAAACTGATAGCGAGAGAGTACAGAATGCTTTACCAACTACAATGCTCTTAATAAACTTTATAGAAACATGCAGTTTAACCTTACTAACAACTGTAACTAAAAACCTGCCAATTGGCTTAGTCAAAATATGCTGTACTATATAATACCCAAAAACCAGAGTCCTGATGGTATATCATGGGTATGACATATATGAAGGAGGGTACCAGTACAGCATCCCAAAGGTACTGCATTTGATTTTATATATATTATTGTAGAGTGTAGCTACCAGCAGATGACTGGAAAACAGCACATCTTGTGTCTTTTTATAAGAAAGGTGTAAGAAGATCTGGGAAATTATAGGCCAGTTAGACTTAATATCTCTGGTTGTAGAGGTTCTGGAAAAGTTACTGAAAGGTCATGTATAGAGAAATATTTGGAATGATAACAAGGTATTGTTACAACTCCCACATGGTTTCAGAAAAGGCGTAGGTCATGTTAGAAAAACCTTTTAATTTATGGAAAATTTACTGACTGCATTGACTGAGGAGATCCAGTTTGATATTAAGCTCATATTTAGACTTTTAGCAAAGCCTTTCTAATAGGGGTTCCCCACATAAGGTCTGATGATTTTAAGTTATGCAATTTGTTATTAGGATGGAGAGTGGTACATTTGTTTGGATTAAAGAGTGGTTGTGAAGAGAAAACAGGTATGTACAACTAAATGGCCAATAAGTCATCATGGGGACAATAGTGAAGATGGTGTCCACACAGGGCTCCAGGTGCTGGGGCCACTAGTGCTTCCCTCATATAGTTAAACTGACTTAGACCAGGGACTTAAATTGCAAGGTTTTTTTAAGTTTGCATATGATACCAAAGTGGCTACCTCGTGTTAGGAAACATGAAGGATGTATAAAAATTCCAAATGATCTGATAAACTTGGGTGGGCAGACAAGGGGCAAGAATTTTAATAGGTAAAATGCTGTAAGGGTCTCAACCCTAGCGTTACCTCCAAATAAAAGTTTTAACTAAGATACTGAATGGGGATTGGCTTGAGTCTGTTGTGGACCAAGAAAAAGGATTTGGGTGTGATTATAAGCTGTAATTTGAAAGTACCATCATTGTTTGGAGCAATTGAATTAAAGCGCTAAGAAGGATGGCTTGGTCATAATAAACAAGAGCAAGGAAGTTTTTTTTTTGTTTTTTTTTTTAAGTTAACATCACCGCTCACAGGCAGAGCCCCAATCTAGGAGGGGATGTGCCCAATTTTTAAGTCAAGAAAGAACAGCTCACACTCACACGCCTGACCAGTGACAAACCTGAGTCTCTCTGTAGTTGGGAGAGTGCTATACCGCTGAGCTACCGGACGCTATGTGGTGTTTCATCCATTCCTTCTTGAATTATGGGAAGAAAATCTTCATATGAGCCTACTGCGCTGAATATCCATTCTTCATATGATCTTATATGTTGCTTTGAAAATAAACTGTATAATAGCTATGTTAGGCTAGTATTAGAGTGTTGTGCACAAGTTTTGACCCCTTATTTAAAGAAAAACTTAGATATGCTAGAGAGAGAGTGCAATGTAGAGCAGCAAGGACGATTTCTGGGTTTGAGAGTAAGAGCTATGAGGAGAGGGTGAAGGAGTTATTAAGGTTTTCTGTAGAAAGGCGATTTATCAGAGGGGACATGATACAAGTCTACAAAATATTTAGCTACATCTATTGATAATACAGAAACCAATAAATTATTAATAGTAGAGCATGGACAGGAGACCAGTTGGCATAATAAGAAAATTAAAAAGAAAGCATGCCATCTTGATATAAGAAAGCATTCATTCAGTAATAGGGTTGTTAAATTTTGGAATGGTTTGCCACAGGAGGTTGTTGAGTGCAACTCGATTGCATCATTTAAAAAATAATTAGATAGGTATACCATATGGATGGTTTGGGTATCATATAGGCCTAGTAGGCTATATTTTAACTAAGCCAAATTGACTGGTTTTTAGTTAAAGTAGTTAAGGTTAAATTGCATGTTATTACTATAAAGTAATTAAAGCTTGTAGTGTGGTTAGCATGTACGGTACTTTAGAGATAGTTTTCTTTTTCTTTTAGTTGTAGACTTTGTGTACACTATGTAGTTATTGACAAGCCCTAGGGGGCTTTGTGGATTTGCATGAGCATGTTTTTGGTGATTCAATCTATCACTCCACAACTGGGACAGTCTCGATAGGCCCATGTGGCTTCTTACTGTTTTTTTTATTTCTAATGTTCAAATGTTGATATACTTATCCAATCCTTTCTTAAATGTTGCAATCGAGTCACACTCGACAACCTCCTGACCATTTTCAAAATTTTTAACAATCCCTATTACTAAATGAATGCTTTATATCAAGATGGCATGCTTTCTTCTTAATTTTCTTACTATGCCCCCAGGTCCCATCCATGCTCTACTATGAAGAATTTATTGGTCTCCATATTATCAATAGATGTAATTATTTTTTTAGACTTGTATCATGTCCCCTCTGAGAAATCGCCTTTCTACAGAAAACATTCCTAACTCCTTCACCCTCTCCTCATAGTTCTTTCCCTCAAACCCAGAAATCATCCTTGTTGCTCTATATTGCACTCTCTCTAGCATGTCTAATACTTTCTTTAAATAAGAGGCCCAAACTTGTGCATTGTACTGTAATACTGGCCTAACATATCTGTTATATAGTTTACTTATAACTTCCTTGCTCTTGTAAACAACATTGCGATTTATTATGCCTAGCATCTTATTAGCTTTATTCATTGCTTCCAAACAAAGATTAGCTGCTTTCAAATTACTGCTTATAATCACACCTAAATCTTTTTCTTGGTCCACAGACTCAAGCCAATCCCCATTCATATTGTTGTTAATAATTTTATTTGAGTAACCTAGGTGAAGAACCTTACACTTTTTGCTATTAAAATTCATTTGCCACTTATCTGCTCACCCAAGAAGTTTATCAAGATCATTTTGAATTTTTATACATACAGTACTTTACTATTCCTAACTGAGGTGGCCACTTTGGTATCATCTGCAAACTTTGAAACCTTGTACTTAAGTCCCTGGTCTAAATCATTTATATTATAAAGAAATAGTACCTATTAGTAAATTGTTGACTATATCAATATTTCTTCCTTTTTCAGCACCTGATATAGATTTATCTTAACATCCTTATACAATTGGAGTATTCGATTGATTTTTTTTTTTTTTTTTGGTAATCTGGATTTTTTTCAACAAAGTATTCGATTACAAAATAATTATATTAAATTGATTATTGTATTCAAGTAATTAATTCATGTGATACTCATTCTGTCTGTGATGAAATTGTAAATAGAACATATTTTTTAAAAATTCCTAACTTGGAATGTGTCTCTTCATGCTCTAGGCATTACTAGCCCAAATAAACCTTCGGTTCTCATCAAAGCCAATGAAGTAGGAACATCAACCGTTGATTGAGGTAAGAGCTTTGATACCACTTAATTATGAATGTTCCAATGTCCAGACTTGTGAAATCATAAATTAGATTACCGGTAACATAACATAAAATTGGCTAATCAATTGCTAATAGAGTTAAAAATACCTTTTTGTTTTTAGGTTGGCCCTTCGGGACCCTTTTTGATACTTGAAAGGGAATTTTTTCCCCTTTCAGAATCTTTTTTTGATATTGGACAAAGCATTGCTCCTTCGGGACTCTTTTTGCTTCTTAAAAGTTTATTGCCATCAGGAGACCTTTTTTTTTTTTTTTTTTTGCTGAGTCTATATAGTTTATTGCTCCATAGGAATTTTTGTTAGGTTGTTTAACCGAAAAGAAAGTACCTACTATCCTCCATTTACTAAGTCTCGGGGAGAGAACATTTGGATTAACTAAATATTAATTAGAGACCAACATCTAAAAATAAAAAGATTAGATAAAGATAGAAAACATGTAAAACAACAGAGTTACGATACATATTTAAATTGACAAATGATTGATACCATAGGTATATATTAATTTGTGTGCTCAAAACAAATAGTGGTGTAGTGTGTGTTCAAAGTATCGGGCACTACGTTAATATTTCTTATAATCTAATAATCTAAAGTATTTGTTTCTTATAAGTGAGGTGTCACGATTATTAGTATCTAATTGAGAACATTTTTTTTTTCTCTTGGATTCTTTATGTAAAAGAACTTATATTTATATTTTGTGTTATTCAAAGTGTCCTATTTATATAACACAAACAGTGAGTTATAAACTAATAAATAAAAAGATATAAAATTTTAGTTTGGGTATTACCAGATCGGGTGGATATTTTTTTTTTTTTTTTCTAGTGTATTTATAAGTACAGTAATTGTTAATAAGTGGAAATTTTGAGTTTGTAATCATTAAATTTACAATGAACTTTCCTAAAAATTATAGGAGCTATTATAAATAAAGTGAATACATATTACCCAATTTTTTGTTGATGCTGTCATCATCTTGTGAAGCTGGATTATATTTTTTTTTTTTTTTTTTTTTTTTTTTTTTTTCCCAACCTTGGGCGGAGCCCTTTTCGGGAGGGGGGGTTGCACCCTAAAAAATATTTTCATCCACTAGTGTAAATTACGCAGATGAGCACAGACGAAGGCTTTAAAGTGAGGGAGATTAAATTCAGCAGGAAACACAGGAGATGTAAGAGAATTCCACAGAATATGTGGCAGGAAAGAAGGAAGCACCGCTGTTAAGGAGAGCGGTGGCAGGATGCCATTTTCCATGTAAATCTGAAGGTCTAAGTGGCGTCCCGAGAAAACCTATACAGTAATACCCGAAGAGCTAATTCCCAAAAGTTTCTACCCTAACATAAACACCATTTAAATACGACGACAGAGCTCTGAGATCAGAGACGGTGGCAGTGACAGAAGGGGCGAGATGTAAGGAGATAAAAACTCAATTAGGTTAGGCTAATACAACTAACGGCCAATCAAACTTTATGGGGAAAGGTTACGTAAATTTTCGCAAGGTTAGGTATATTTCTGAAAGATTATATGCGGATATGAAAAATTACATATGTGACTGAAAGATAATGTATGAGGTATCTCTGCATTTATTTCAGCTACTATCACAAACCAAGGATTCAATCGACAAATGAATAAGTGAACTTTGCTATATTTTTATTTATATATTTACAGATATGAGTAACTCATCTACAGAAAATGAAAACAGAAGAGCCGTTTGCTGATTCAAATGATGTCCAACAAATACCATCCGAAGTGACACCATGAAATGATGAAGCAAGATGGTGTGGTATGAAAAAATAATGGGATGTATGATGCAAAACAATAAAGCAATACTCAGCTTGGACTTTAATTGACAACCTTAATATCCCTGAGAGCTTTGTCCAAGTTGCAGAATCCAAGAGATGTAAATATCCGAAGAAACTTGACTGAAGGTGGCTAGGAATGTATTCAGCAAAAATAAACAAAATCTTTTCTCCAAAACTTAAATGAAATTCCACCCGGAACTAAAATAAAGGTTCTTCAGCGCGCAAGTTCCATCCGGAACTAAAAAGAAGTTTTCGGCCAAAACTTAAAACCTATAAGAAAAAGAATTCATAAATAAATGAACTCAAATAAATAAGTAAATAAATAAATAAATGAATAAATAAATAATAAAAATTTCATACCAAATATGAAAATGAAACATACCCTATCGGAAGTAGGGTGTGTACTTTCCACAACTCAGGAAAGAAGTTGTTGTTGAAAACTGAAAGATCTGACTTCGGATCTGATAAAGATTCCTCTCTGTATATAGCTAAAGGGAAAAGTTCATTAACATTGCAATACGTTGGGAACAGGGAAATCATATCAAAGTATGACAGGTATTGCAATACGAATACTTTAAGGTATGTTGATGATATAACTCACGGTTTAGGAAGGAATTCAAGTTGTTCGTAATGGGGAGGATATCTGAGATTATATCTCCCACAGATGGACATAAATCAAAATAATAAAATAAACTTGAAACTACTTATTAATAGAAAAACATTTCCTGAAACTTTATATAATACCTAAAGAAGATAATTAATGCAGATGGGAGAAATAATAATTAGTTCAAAAGTTATACATATAAAACATATATAGAAATACCCAAATATATATATATATATATTTGGGTGGGTCATATTTGAGCAGTGGAGTGGCATTGAACTGTCCCTTACATCCCCCCACACTAAATTTACGAGATGCGAGGACTGAACCGTATAACTTTAGTACTTTTCGAAAGATCTGAGGAGCACAAATTGGGAATAAGTGGCGGAGATGCGAGGACTGACCCGTATAACTTTAGAACTTTAAACCGTGGGTTTAAAAGGGAAGAGAGAAGAGAGGAATCGGATGTGTCTTGCATCATATTTCTAAAACATCCCAATGGAAATTCGTGTTGATGTCCAAAAAATTTACCTACAAGTATTGAGAAGATCTGGAAGTTCTCGAAGACTCTATCGTACGGCTATTGAGATCGATGATGACGAAGGTCTTGGAGAATGTTGTCTTCATCATCCAGTGCTACCCTTAATGCTTGAAATAACAATCTCTGTTGGTGCTCTGGGAAGGAACGATAATGCAACTTCTCCAGCATTACTCTTAACTCAGAGGAGGCAAATCGCTGTAGTTCTGGTGAGACATGAGCCACCTGCTGAGACGGAGAGGGAGCTGGGCTGTAGTGGTAAGCAGGGTAAGCCGGATGATAATGGTTAGGGGAATACTCAGGCAGATGTGACATCGGCAAATTTGGGTATTCTTGCAGTGGAGTATTTCTATCCCATGACATAGGCTGTATTTTTCCAGAGGTAGTGGTTGACGACGAAAAACGACTTGCAAACACTGCTGTGATCTATAACTACTGTCTGTAGAAGGTTGTGTCTGAGAGCGTTGTAAAAGAGGGGCCTCACCCAAACGACGTTCGATGGCAGTAGGCGTTCGGGAGGTTGATGGTGATGGTCCAGAAGGTTCCCTCTCGATGATTACCGAGCGGAGAATTCTCTCAGTTTGATCGTTATTGTGGCTTGATGTTGAAGACGCTGTAAGATGGTCTTGTTCTTGTTCAGATGTTGATGGTGAAGGTGCAGTAAGAGGGTCTTGTTCATATTTGATCTTGAAGAATCCATTATATTTTTCATAAATTGTTCTAGAAAGATCTGGCTAACATGCAACCCATCCATAAGCAAGGGAGAATCCAAGAACATCTGTTGTTTCTTGATATATTTGGCGTGTGGAGTCACACGGTAATTCCCATGTTTGTATGGGCCATAATAATGATTTGCTACATGGCTACCTCTGAGACAAATCTTATCTTGCCAGGAGTAGGAAGGATAGGCCAGATTTTCAAAAGCAGTGAAAGCCTTGATGGAATGTGCTCTCATCACTATCGGTGAAAGGGAGGCATCTTCTTTGAGGTGATCAGCAAATGCGGGTCCCCATGCTCTGGTTATCCTTTTTTGGTTGAACCTATACATATCTTGTACAGGTGGTATGACGAGATAAACACGAACTCTGGAGTTCTTCCTACTGGCTAGGTGAGTGATCTGATCCATGATCGCTGGTACCCCCTCGACCGAGAATTCTTGAAGTGGCCCAAAAACTGTGGTTTCTCGTTCACCGTTGGAGATAGTTTTTCGTTGCCAGGCGAGGGGTGTGAGTGCCCAGATCATCAGAAAATCAATATGTCTCGTCATTAACGCCTTCACCCGGTCTATACATTCGGGCAGAGGGCGTCCAGATCTACAGTCAGTGGTAACAGTAAGATCATATTTCTCTCTGAGAAGTCGCCGATTCTGCTGGAAAATATCCACTTGGCTGGCTCCAATAACCAATAGATGTGGCATCTCGACAGTATAACTGTAGGGAGGAGAAATATGTCGCTTTAGTTCTGCATCATGTGAGTGTAAATGTTACAATAATTTATGGTCATCTTGCTCCAAAATTTACATTTAATTTACATCCTAGCTAAAGTGAATATTTTTCCTGTCTGAAGGATGGACCAATTTATTAATATTCACTGTAATATTAACAAACAACGAGCAAGTCCATATAGTTATATTTACATTGACCATTTTTATTTCAAATATATATATTTTTTTTAGTTAAATCAGTTAAGTAGTTAAAAATTCCATATTGTCTGATAAATTTGTTTTTACATTTTACATTTTGATTTCTGAATTGTTATAAATTTGAAAACGCTTATAAATTTCTGAATGTTTTTAAATTTATCCTTATTAAACAATTTTACAAGTATGAATTTCTTTTTGAATTTTTAGATTTTTAGATTTTAGAATAAAGTATTTCATTCTTTAAGACATATATATTACTTATATTTTACTTATATATAGTCATTAATTTGAATTTTGAAATTATTTAAATTAATTTTTTTAAATGAATGACAAATCCTAGCTAAATAAAATGGAAAAATTAGTTGTGTTTGATTTTACTATAAGTACTATTTTCAAAAATTAGTAGTGTGCACAATGAATTTTTTCGAATTGCTGGTAAACTTTTATATACAGAATTAAAAGAATAAAAAGAATAATAGATAAACAATGGAAAATGTAAGTAGGAGACAACTCCCAAATATGTGCATAAAAATTAAAATACATTATATTACAAATATAGACCAGCAATTCAATTCATAAAGAATATGAGAGGCAGGTTTTCAGTGAGGCTGTGACAACTATACAAGTGTAAACACTGTTGTTTATAAACTAATGTAAATGTTAAAAAAAAAGAAAATGAAATTTGCTCCATTGGCTCTGATTCCGGTACTGTATTTAATCTTTCCCTCTTTTATTTTCTTAACTATGCTGATTTTAATCTTCCTCAGGTCTGGCTTGCTTTAGAGAAGAGAACAACAAAGGAATAGCACAAGAAAAGACAGAAAAGAGGGGAAGAAACAAGGCAGAGACAAAGATCACAAGAGGAAGAGAGAGGGAGAGAGGAACTGCGTTGGCTAGGCGCACAAGGTGACAGGTCAGAATATGCGCTTTCTCTTTTCTCTGCTAGCTGATTGTTAACCATTGTTAGATCACCATTCTGTAGTTCGTGTTTTTTTACCACCGTAAAAGTCAGAATTGGAGATCATTGCTGTTGGCTTTTCTGGTTCCCTCCACTACTATTCTGTTTCGATTTCCTACTATCTCTGTTTCATTCACTGATTTCTACTGAAAATGAAATCGTATTTGCAGATATACGATGGGCTAAGACAATCCACCATCTGAATTTATCGGCATCAGATAGTTGTAATGTATGCCTGCTAAGCACTTTAAACAACAAACTTGGTTTGAAAAATGGCTTCCGTAGACGATCGGATGATTGTCATTGTAGTAAACGAAGACAGATAACTTGAAGAGTTCACAAAAAGCATCAATGACTTCTGGAATGGGCAATTGGCCCGGAAGCTGAAGGAGACGCAGTTGCTTTAGGATATGTCTGCCCTGTAACCGATATTTTTGAGAGTATTTTTGGAGTTCATCGATAATAATCTTCCGAAGTTCTAAATGATGATCAACAGTGGTGTACCGATGAACAGAAAAACATTTAAACAGTGAATCGCCCCCACCCGCTACCTCGATCACAGAAAAACCTTCTGCTATGTAGTCGACTGAAGGATTAACAGTATGATCATCAGAATCTGGAGGAGAGTCAGAGTTGGGATTAATCGGTGAGCGAGAAAGGGCATCGGCTACAACATTGCTTTTACCAGCAATGTGACGAATTTCGAAATCGAATTCGTTCAGTTCCTCCATGGTGCGTGCTAGTCGACCATCGACTAGACTCATATTTTGCAGATATATCAGAGGCATGTGATCAGTAAAAATGATGAACTTGACTCCACGCAGGAACGGTCTCAACGTCTTTACTGCCCATCGTAAAGCCGTTAGCTCCTTATCTATGACTCCGTAATTCCTCTGAGCACCATTAAAGGTCATAGATATGAAAGCTATTGGTTTGCTTCATCTTCTGTATTTGCAAGAGACACGCCCCGGCGCCAATGTCGGAGGCGTCGACATGAAGTTCTGGGTGAAGCGTGAGAGTCATAATCTGGAAAACCTAGCAAACAGGGGTTAACTAGGGCCCTCTTGAGTTTCTCAAAAGCCTGTTGGCACTCTGGGGTCCATTGGACGGTTTTACCGCCTGTTTGGCAGGATAACGGTTTACTGATCTGGGAGCAATTAGGAATATGGCGTCGATAAAAATTCACCATTCCTAAGAATTGGCGGAGGTGTTTCACAGTGGTGGGTACTGGAAACTCCAATGCTCCCTGTATATTCTTCTGCAATGGTAAAATACCTCTACTGGAAATGCAATGGCCTAGAAACTCCACCTCAGTTCGACATAAGCGAGTCTTGCTGGGCTTCAGTTTATAGCCATTCTGTTCTAAAGCAGATAGAACTTAATCTAAGGTGATGAGATGGTCTTCAAAAGTCTTGCTGAGAATGATGATATCATCTAAATAAACCATCACCTTAGACCACGGCAACCCGGTAAGCGCAAGCATCATCCCACGCTGAAACGTAGCTGGTCCGTTCTTCACCCCAAACGGCATCTTCAGATACTCGTATTGAGGTAACGGTGTGGAAAATGCCGTTTTCTCAATACTGTCTGGTTCCATCGATACCTGATAATACCCTTTAACAATTTCAATAGTAGAAAAATAGATATTTCTATACATATTGTAGATCATGTTGATCAGGTTCGGTAATGGAAATGAGTCAGATTTCGTCACGTTATAGTAGGGCCAATGGTAGAGCCACCTTCAAAAAGGTAAAAAGTTACAAGTTGGCAAAGGAATCTTAAGGTTGGTTATTTAAGAATTATTAAAATTGTAAACATATTAAGAAAGTTCTGATTTGCTGTAATGTTAACTTTGCTAAGTTATAAATAATACCAAACTCAACAAAATTGAACATATACTTCTTGGAAAAAAATATTTAAAATAATAAACTGATTAACACTAATAAAGAAATATAAAAGTGTCTTACCTTATAAATAATTACGGCAACTTTAATATGCATAGGACCTACCAATTTATTACCCAAAACAGTTCCTGGCCAGGCTCTACCTCGAAATAATAAATCATAATTACAGAGATCCTTTGCATTGAATCACAAGATAGGAGCAATTAATGATGTTAGTTTCAAAAATTAATTTGACTTTCAGAACGATATTGCACTGTTCTTTATTTTTAACTTAAGGAATTTCAATTAGAGAAAAGTATTTCATAAATATTTCCCAACATAAACTAGGTTAGGATTATAGTATTATAGTCTAATTTAAGTAGAACTTGCACTTTTATATGTTTAACAATTTAGAAGTTGCATATAAACAAATACTTTTCGAACGATGGTCCCAAGTACTAACCTTATCAGCCTTGTTTTATTTATAATTTTATGATAAGAAAGGAGGCTGCGCGATACATATGCGCCTTGCTCAATTGGTCAAATATTACGGAAACATTGGAATAACGTTTCCACTAAAAAATTTAAGTATAATATTTTAAATATTTATAAAAGTTAAATAAATAAATTAATATTTTAACATAAATAATGAAAATTTTTAATTATAATTTTAACAATCTCCCCAGAGAGAGATTGTAGCCTTGGGCTACAATGACTATATATTAACAAGTCTCCCCAGGAGAGATTGAGCTTTTCACACTTTAGGGCTGCTTGACGTTTATGTCTACCAACTACTGCCTCCGAGTCATCAGCTGCTTTATCATCATTATTTGATTTATCTTTATCATTAGAGACTTTATCTATTATTAAGGACAATTCTAATGGATACAAATTACTTATTGAATGGTATAATATTTGTCCATTACTTTGTTTAACTTTAACAGTTCTTATTTTGTTGTCATAACCAATTACAACTTCCATAACTCTACCCATCATCCAGAAGGGACGAGGCTTTAAGATGGATTTTATTAGCACTATATCATTTACTTTGATTTTATTTTCCCAAGAGATTTGTTATATATCAGTCATAGCTTCCCTTAGATCTAATAGGTAAGCTTCATACCATAGTTGTTTAAACTGATTAAATAATTGCTCTTGAGTATCAAGAGTGCTTTCTAACGAACCCCTGTCTGGTTCCTTCCAGACTTCTTCATTTGCATCCTTTAAAATAAGAGAAGTATTACAATTCAAACGAATGAATGAGTTAGGAGTTCATGGTTTCAAGATCACTAGCTTCTGATCTATATGTGAGAGGCCTGCTGTTAATAGCATTTTATAAAAGACAAAGTTGTTAAAAGTTCGAAATAATTTAACTTCCTCCTACCAATAACTTTATACATACAAACTTTCAAAGTGCGTATTTGACGCTCATAAAAAGACCCCACCAAGCTGAATAATTGGGAATACGAATATGCTTAATATTGTTAATTTTGAGTTCTTCCCTGAATTCATTGGACCCCAGAGCCCTAGACAAGATGTCTGCCCCTTTCACGAATGTTCTAGCGTTATCAGAGTAAAGGAACTCTGGGATGGTATATAGGTTACAAAACCTTTGAAAAGCTGTAAAAAATTTGTCACACCCATGTCAGGGACTAGTTCTAAATGAATTGATCTTACATTAAGACATGTGAATAATAGGATAAACATCTTGTCCAGTTTACCTGTAGTCTCATCTAGTTCACAAATATATGAACCAGTAAAAGTCAATGCCTGTGAATTTAAAAAGGCATTACTAAATTCATATGATGTTTAGGGATGTCAGTGCACTTAGGATATTTTAAAAGCACGCACATTGATTTTTTTTGCATAACATACACTGATTTAAGACCTTTTTTATTGCTATGCGAGCTTTGGGAATCCAGAAACCTTGGTTTCTAATATATTTTAATGTACTATCTAATCCCAAATGCTGCATTTTTTTATGAGCCTTCAAAATTAATAAGGTGGTGAGGTGGTGGTATCTTGACAAAAGATAGGATTTTTGATACTCATAATTAAAAGTATGTACATTTAGATATTCTACCCTTTATCTTAAAATGTCATCACCATCCAAAAATAAATTTAAGTTATTAAATCTAGGTAGGTAATTGCACCCTTTTGATCCGTATTTAAAAATGCAATCTCTTTAGTATATAAGAGTTTTGTACTTTTTGATCCAATATTTAAGAGCTTTTTTTTGCAAGGGTCTTCTTAGTATTTTGCTTAGAAATATAAACAAATAACTAGTTATATTTTATTACTTTTTCAAATTTATCAAATTTATTTATTTCCAATATTTCATCAATATTATTATGTTTATTATTAATTAACATTAGTATTAAAAATTTAATGTAGAAAAATTATTTATTCAAGAGAAAGTGAAAGCATTGGAAATTTTGGCCACCTCTCCAGATCCTTACCAAGCCACTCTGGACCATGTTTCCACATATTTAAACATGGCAGTCAAAGTGTTAAAAGTTAAACCCCTGGTCAAAAGGTCTGCTGGGTTTTGAGCAGTTTGCACATAGTTTAAAAAATAATTTTTAGTTTATATTTACTTCTGATGTCATCACACAAAGTGATAACATCTTTTAACCTGTTATTAACATACTTAGCCTTGACCTTGTTACCTGTCAAAGCCAATTTAAGAACTACTTTGAGTCCACACTAATTTAAACATATTCAAACTGATGTTAAAAATAACGAGTCTAAAAGATAGTGGATATGCATTTAAAGCTACAAAGGACTCCCTAAAGTTTCTAAGGTTGGAATACTATAGGTCTTTTTAACAGGTTGTTACTTTGGCCTTGGCAAACAAAAGGTTATTTTTTCTTTCACTTTAATGCAAATATGCAACAAAATATATTCAGACCATAGGATTCACTTTCATTCACAATTTGACGTGGAAACTCAATCTTACTCAATTCATTTAAATCCTCCTTCAGTTTACCCCATTCAGTCAACATTTCCCCAGGTAATTTTTTCATCCCATTCTTTTTTAGCTTCCCAAACACTTCTCATTAACAACTTCCCTCTTACGGTAATAGGTATTGTAAGTCCTAAGGGATCAAACAACTTGGAAGTTTCAGAAAGTATCTGTCGCTTTGTACTACATGAGCTCCTATAACTTAACTGACGAACACATGCAAAGGAATCTTTTCTTTTTAAATTGCATTTATACCCAAGCACCTTTTCATACTCATATTTAGCTCCAACATACCTACCATCCAATTCTCATACTCTCACACACGCTCACAATTACTATTGCCAAGAGGCGAAGTTCAAAACCCACCCCTGGTTCATTCTTTCAAAAATAAGATGGTACAAACTTTTCCAATTCTTTGCAATTATTGCCTGTAAAAATCCGATGGGTCTTACAAAAAAAATTAGAAGACAAGATATCCTACACTTTTCATCAGGGAACTTTTCTACATGATGTTTCATTATAAAATGGAGAATGAAAGGGGACGCTGTATAACCGAACAGTAAAGTTTTTAAACCTGAAAGAGATTTATTCATCATTCTGATACCATAAAAAACAGAATTTGTTTTTGTCATATTCGTCTCTTAATTTGATAGACAAAAAGGCCTGTTTAATGTCACTAAGGACAACATAATTATTAGTTCTAAATACCAAAAGTAATTTTAAAAGGGAGTTCATTAAATCTAAACCAGCATAAGAAGCCTGATTCAAGGAAGGGCTGTCTTTAGATATTTTAAAAGAGCAATTAAAGACAGGTCTTATCTTAGTTGTGATCTGCTCTTCACTTCTTATTATAGGTCTGTGAGGTATAAATATATAATCACATCTCTTAAATTTAGGAATATTTACAATTTCAATTATATTATCTTGCAAATATTGAGAAAAAAATATTATTATAACTTTCTACAAGTCCTTTTTGCTTAAGAGAAGAATAGACTCTATTTAATACTCTCAAAGAAATATCTAAATTTGAAGCAACATTTTTAATTTTTTCTTCTATCCAAGGAAGTTTGACATAATAATTGCCATCCTGGAAAGAAATATCATTCTTAAATTTTTTAATCATGATCTCATCATAAGAGGCTAGATCATTATCCTCTTTAGTAGGAATACCAACACTCTCCATGGAAAACAAATATTCAAGTCCATGTTCTACTTCAGAATCATCATAAATATTATCAAAAGGGTGAAAATTACTTTTAATAGGATTTAAAATCAAATTTACAATGGTTTCATTTACTAAAGCAGACTCCTCCTCTTCTATCAATGGAGATTGCATATTTACTTTACTTACTTCTATGATTTGATTTCTGGTTAAAAAATTTTGAACATTACCTATAGGTATAAACTTATTTGCAATTTTAAAACAACTTCCAGCCATTATATTAACTAAATTAAAAGAAGGAAGAAATTGAATAATGTCTGTGCCTAATAAACAATCTATGTCAAACATATCATGGTCTCCACTGTCATAAAAAAAAAGAATCAGCTAAAGGAATACCATTTTTCTTAAAATTTTCAACCGCTTTATTCATGCTGTGAATTCATAATTAAATTTAAATCATTGTCAATGAGGAAAGGCATGCTAAAAACTTCCCGATCATTAAATTGTAAACCAAATAACAATTGCTGAAAATTCGCTGTTTTGCAAAAATGAAAGTTTGAATATTGTACTCTAATTCATGTAAATTATCAAAATTATTAATTAAACCTGTCATGGCATTTTTAGATATGTAAGAGCGTTGACTACATGTATCTATTGCTCCTCTTACTGTAACCTTTTTGTTGCCTTTAAAGAGTTGAAAGGAAATTGTTGGCAACAAATACACTTTATCCACATTTTGTTGGAAACTAATACATAAGGAGCTAACAGACTCATTTTGCTCTTTTGGGATATCATTGGGACAAAAAGCTGTTATATGGGAATTAGCTTTACACTTAAAACAATTAAATCTTAATTTATTTTTAATACCATAACATTTTCCAGGCACATGACCCAAACCTCCACAATGATGACACATGTTTAGCTCTTTGGCACTTTTTACGCTGAGGCACTGTTGGATACTTGTCACATAAATAGAGAGGATGATTTTTAATTGACATAGCTTACAAATTGTAGGGTTGTAAGTTTTGATTTTCTATTTTAATATTTTTACATACATTTTAGAATCTTTACTATTATTTACAGTTTTTAAAATTTTGAAGAGTACTAGATTTAGAAGCTTTAGAGCTTGAAAAAATCTTTATTTACTTTAGCTTTGGTTGATACATCCTTCCTATTTTGGGACAAAATACTTAAAGTATTAATAACCTCATTATAATGATCAAAAAATTGTACCAAAGTAGGATAATTATTTGCCATTTTATGTATTAATTCACTTTTAAACACTTTAGGCAATTTTTGAAATATTATATTACTCAAGAGTAGACTTCCAGGTGTATCAGCTTCTAAAAAGTCTACTTCATAACTCTTAAGTTCAAAAATCATTGACCTAAGTTCATTTATATACACTTTCAATTTCAAAAAAGCCTTCATCATAGCCTTCATCAACCTTAAGATCTAAAATATTATTTATATTTTCATTAATTATGAATGGCCTATCAAGAAATTCTTTCTTTAATAACCTTAAGGCTATGTCATAGTTTTCATCTGTAATAGACAGATTTCTCACTACTTTAAGAGCATAATCCTTAAAACTAATTAAATAAGTAAGCTTTACTGAATTGGTTAAATTACTCCTATTACCGATTAAATTATTAAATTTATTAAGGAAATTGGAAAAAAGTAATTTATTTTTTCCCAATCCATCAAATACTTCGCACTGCAACTGAGGCAGTTTGGAATCATTTTATATTAACCTTATTTATTAAATCCAAAAATTATCAGTATTTACACTCTCATCTTCATTTTTTACAAAATTTCTGCTATAATTTTTCAAAGGACAATAAATAACTCAGCTGACAACTCAAAATGGTAATCACTTGACCTTCAAGCTCTGAATTAAAATAAGAAGGATAATAAATTCTCTACATATTATCAGCCCAACAGTATGAACAATCTCTTTCATACCAAACTTTTAATAAGAATAGACTTCTTTCTCATATCAGTATTTAAACAGCTCTCAATGAGGCCCTGTTAATTATTTTCATTACCCAAAAGGCAGTTAACTTTTTACTAAATTATTAGTAATTTTTGCTTTTTCTATGGCGCAATCGGATGGGGGATTTAACAGAGGCATGACAAGAGCTCAAGGCTTGAGCTTCTTCATCAGTTAGGCCCATAATTTTGATTAGTATATCAACTTAGCCTATAATAAAATTTACTATTTGTAGCATATTTAATTCTATTAAGCCTTAATATTAATAATTTCTTAACCAATTAAATGAAATTCAAATTCAAATATATAGTCATTCTTTTATAATTTTCAAATAGCTATAGCCTTATTCGCAACGCATGTACTTGCTTGTAAACAAATCTTATTTCTAATTTTAGCATAAATTTGCTTTAAATATAATTATTATAAACTATCTTATCACCAATTACTAACTAACACTATCACTTTTTAATAAAATATATTTTAACACTAAAATGCCTAAAATACATTTCAATTTAAACAAAATACACACTTAAATTAAATTCAGCGTTATTGAATGACTTGATCTATCCATATTTAAAGATATATCGATACATACTCTATACAAGTATTGAACAGGCAATATCGCTCCACTATCGATATTGAAAATATCGAATAAATACAAAGAACAATACGTGATGCTATTCTCGATACACAAAATAGAAACTACTACCGAAGTGACAATTTATTTTTTTGAAATAAAAATATTGTTAACATTTTTAACTTATAAATAATACCAAACTCAACAAAATTGAACATATACTTCTTGGAAAAAAATATTTAAAATAATAAACTGATTAACACTAATAAAGAAATATAAAAGTGTCTTACCTTATAAATAATTACGGCAACTTTAATATGCATAGGACCTACCAATTTATTACCCAAAACAGTTCCTGGCCAGGCTCTACCTCGAAATAATAAATCATAATTACAGAGATCCTTTGCATTGAATCACAAGATAGGAGCAATTAATGATGTTAGTTTCAAATATTAATTTGACTTTCAGAACGATATTGCACTGCTCTTTATTTTTAACTTAAGGAATTTCAATTAGAGAAAAGTATTTCATAAATATTTCCCAACATAAACTAGGTTAGGATTATAGTATTATAGTCTAATTTAAGTAGAACTTGCACTTTTATATGTTTAACAATTTAGAAGTTGCATATAAACAAATACAACTTTATAGAATGATGGTCACAAGTACTAACCTTATCAGCCTTGTTTTTTTTATAATATTATGATCAAGAAAGGAGGCTGCGCGATACATATGCGCCTTGCTCAATTGGTCAAATATTACAGAGAAACAATTGAATAACGTTTCCACTAAAATTTAAGTATAATTATTTTAAAAATTATAAAGTTAATAAATAAATTAATATTTTAACAATAAATATGAAATTTTTAATTATAATTTTAACAGTAAATATAGGTAACTGTAAATATAAAGGCTAGAAATTGTAAATAATAAAGACAGAAATTATTAAAATATATATATTTGTATACTAGTTATATTAAATAAGAAAATAGGGGAAATTACTAATTAGACGTCTAATAGGGTTAAAGAAAGAAAAATATATATATATGTAGGAAAACTTATATATGCTGGTCAAAAGTATATATATATATATATATATATATATATATATATAATATATATATATATATATATATATATATATATTATATATATATATAATTTTAATAATAAAATATCATTTTAAAATAAAATAAATTAAAATAAAAATTAAAAAAATAAAATTTAAATAAAATATATATATATATATATATAATATATATATACTGTAACATGGGGGAAAACCGGTCACAGAGGGGAAACCGGTCACTTTATAAATTGTTAATATTTTTTTAAATTAAAACATTTTTCAATGCGAAAGGTTTTTTCTTTGAAGGTTTTTGTTTTAACTCATATAATAAAAAATTTAAGTAAATAACTTACACCTACTAGTCAAAAAATTTCCCAAAGTTGGAAAAAATTTATTTTTTTTTTTTGCAAAAAAATTCTAAGACCTCGTGAATCTCGTAGAATTAAGATATCAGAATTTCGTTTACGATTCCATAATTGGGAAGTAAATTATGACATTACCAATGTCAAAAATTAATTATTAGCTTATTTGTAAAAGTTAAAAGTTTTTTTCGATTTCCGGGTAAAACCGGTCGAGCAAGGAGGAATATCGTTTTTTCCTTGCGGAGCGCAAAAATAGTGTTTTTTTAGTTTTATTAATATTTTATAGCAGCTTTTTTTAGTTATGGTAGACTATAAGACATTTGTTTAAATGTTTACTATACATATCATTCTTCTATCTAGTGAAAGGATAAAAAAAAAGTTCACATGAAATGTGCATACATACTCGATATATATAAAAAAAAAAGTGCCTATTTTGTTAAAAAGTGCAATTATTATTATTAAAAATTATTAAAATTGATTGTCATAATTTTAATTATAATGTGAAAATTTTTTCGTCAAAAAAGTTCACGTGAAAATGTGCGTACATAGGCCTACTCGTAATATAAAAGGGTTTATTTTGTTAAAAGTGTAAATATTATTATTATTATTATAAGTTATTAAAATTTATTGTCATAATTCTTTTTTTTTCAATGTTTATTTAGCATAAAACAATGAAAATAAAATTCTTAATTTTGGAAAAAATTCACGTTTTGAAAATGTCAATAAAATATAACTTAGAGTTGTGTTTTTCTATCCAAATTCAAACTATAACATTATTAAAATCTACTTAACATTTAAATTATAAGTAAAATTAGTTTGGACAAGCACAGACGTAATAATATTTAATGACCGTTTCTCCCCAACACCACTGACCGGTTTTTCCCGAATTCAATTTTTTGAAAATGGAATTTTTCAAAAATTTTTTAAAAATATTCATTTCGAGATTTTTATTATTTTCATTATTCTAAAACATTAAGGAAACTCTAAATGTGAGAAAAAACTATTAAGTATAGATGTAACTTAAAATTTCGATTTTTCATGATTCATTAAAAAAAAAAAATGCGATTTTTGACCGGTTTTCCCCCATTTTAGGGTAGGTAAATGTGTATGTGCATATGTGTGTGTATATGGATACGTATGTGGGTATGTATGTATGTGTGTGTATTTTTGTGGGTATTAATAGAAATAATTATTGGTTATATATATAGGGTTAGAGATAATTAGTTGTGAATAGTTAGTAAGAAACTAGAGGGATTTTAAATACTTTTAAAGTGTTCTGTATAGTTCTGTATATAGTAAATATTAAGAAAAGTGTTAGTAAGGTTAATTAAATAAATATGTAGAAAAGAAAGTCTAGAAAGATTTGTAGTAAAAATAACGAAATAAATATGTTAGTTAGATTTTTGGTAAATAAATAAATGAACACCGAAATAGAAAGGCTAATTGACAAGTGAAGTGCTTCCTGCTCTATGTCCGCCACATCAAACTGCTTCTGTGACATCATGAGAGTGTTGCCACTTTTCCAAAATATTTTCTTTTGATGTTCTTTTATTCTGTAAACAACATATACCAATATTATTCTTTATGTAATTACAACATTTCAACCCTATTTCGGTGTTCATTTATTTATTTACCAAAAATCTAACTAACATATTTATTTCGTTATTTTTACTACAAATCTTTCTAGACTTTCTTTTCTACATATTTATTTAATTAACCTTACTAACACTTTTCTTAATATTTACTATATACAGAACTATACAGAACACTTTAAAAGTATTTAAAATCCCTCTAGTTTCTTACTAACTATTCACAACTAATTATCTCTAACCCTATATATATAACCAATAATTATTTCTATTAATACCCACAAAAATACACACACATACATACATACCCACATACGTATCCATATACACACACATATGCACATACACATTTACCTACCCTAAAATGGGGGAAAACCGGTCAAAAATCGCATTTTTTTTTTTTAATGAATCATGAAAAATCGAAATTTTAAGTTACATCTATACTTAATAGTTTTTTCTCCATTTAGAGTTTCCTTAATGTTTTAGAATAATGAAAATAATAAAAATCTCGAAATGAATATTTTTAAAAAATTTTTGAAAAATTCCATTTTCAAAAAATTGAATTCGGGAAAAACCGGTCAGTGGTGTTGGGGAGAAACGGTCATTAAATATTATTACGTCTGTGCTTGTCCAAACTAATTTTACTTATAATTTAAATGTTAAGTAGATTTTAATAATGTTATAGTTTGAATTTGGATAGAAAAACACATCTAAGTTATATATTTATTGACATTTTCAATTTAAATTTTTTAAAACAAAATTAAGAATTTTATTTTCATTGTTTTATGCTAAATAAACATTGAAAAAAAAAGAATTATGACAATAAATTTTAATAACTTATAATAATAATAATAATATTTACACTTTTTTAACAAAATAAACCCTTTATATTACGAGTAGGCCTATGTACGCACATTTCACGTGAACTTTTTGACGAAAAAATTTTCACATTATAATTTAAATTATGACAATCAATTTTAATAATTTTTAATAATAATAATTGCACTTTTTAACAAAATAGGCACTTTTTTTTTTATTTATTCAGTTTTGGCACATTTCATGTGAACTTTTTTTTTATCCTTTCACTAGATAGAAGAATGATATGTATAGTAAACATTAAACAAATGTCTTATAGTCTACCATACATCAAAACTAAAATAAAATATTAATAAAAACTAAAAAAAAATTAACATTTTTATATAAGTTTATATTGACCGGTTTTCCCCCACGCCCGACCGGTTTTACCCCGAAATCGAAAAAACTTAACTTCAAAAATAAGCTTAATAATTTAAATTTTTTACATGGAAAATGTTAAAAATATACTTCCCAATATGGATCTAAAACGAAATTCTGATATCTTAATTCTACGAGATTCACGAGGTCTTAGAATTTTTTTGCAAAAAAAAAAAATAAATTTTCCAACTTTGGGAAATTTTTTTGACTAGTAGGTGTAAGTTATTTACTTAAATTTTTATACATGGTTAAAATATAATCTATTTGCTACTTAAAAAACCTTTCGCTAATTGAAAAATGTTTTAATTTAAAAAAATATTAACAATATTATAAAGTGACCGGTTTTCCCCTCTGTGACCGATTTTCCCCCATGTTACAAGTATAATATATATATATATATAATAATATTATATAATATATATATATATATATATATATTATATTATATATATATAATATATATATACAGATATATATTGATAACACATATATATATTATATATATATATATAATACTTTTGAACAGCATATATAAGTTTTCCTACAATATATTATATTTTTTCTTTCTTTAACCCTATTAGACGTCTAATTAGTAATTTCCCCTATTTCTTATTTAATCTAACTAGTATACAATATAATATATTTAATAAATTTCAACATTATTGTCTACAATTTTAGCCCTTTTATTTACAGTTACCTATATTTATTGTATTGCCTTGATTCTTATTCCTTCATTTTTATTGTTAAAATATTAATTTATTTATAATTTCCTAATTTCTTAAAATAAATTAAAATTAATTTATAATTTTTAAACGTTATTCAATTGTTTCTCTGTAATAATTTCTACTGAATTGAACAAGGCGCATATGTATCGCGCATCCTCTTCCATCATCATAATATTTATAAAAAAAACAAAGGCTGATAAGGTTAGTACTTGTGAACCATCATTCTATAAAGTTGTATTTCGTTTCTATGCAACTTCTAAAATTGTTTAGACCTAACAAAAGTGCAAGTATTCTACTTAAATAGACTATAATACTATAAATCCTAATCTAGTTTATGTGGGAAATATTTATGGAAATACTTTTCTCTAATTGAAATTTTTAAAGCGAAAACAAAGAGCAGTGCGATAGCGGTTTAAATAGTCAAATTATATTGAACACTACATCATTAATTGGCTCCTATCTTGTGATTCATGCAAAGGATCTCTGTAAATATGATTTATTATTTCGAGGTAGAGCCTGGCCAGGAACTGTTTTGGGTAATAAATTGTTAGGTCCTATGCATATTAAAGTGCCGTAATTATTTATAGGTCAAGACACTTTTATATTTCTTTATTAGTGTTAATCAGTTTATTATTAAATATTTTTTTTTCCAAGAAGTATATGTTCAATTTTGTTGAGTTGGTATTATTTATAAGCTTAGCAAGTAAAAATATTTTTTTATTCAAAAATTAATTTTCAACTCAGTAGTAAGTTTCTATTTTTGTATCGAGAATAGCATCACCGGATTGTTCTTTGAAAGATCGATATTTTTCAAATATCGATAGTGGGAGCGATTTGCCCTGTTCAATACTTGTATAGAGTATGTATCGTATATCGATTACATATCGATATTAATAAAATTATTCACGAAGGCTGAATTTAAATTTAACTGTGAATCCTGTTAATTGAAAATATATTCTCAGCATCTCTGTGTGTCATTTTTTTTTAACAAGTGATAGTGGTTGTAATTGGTGATGAAGATAGTTTAATAATAATTATATATTAAAGCAAATTATGCTAAAATTAGAAATAAAGTTTTGTTTACATAGCATACAATGCGTGCGAATAGGCTATAGCTATTGAAAATTATAAAGCTGCCTATTTAATGATTTGAATTTCATTTATTGGTTTAAGAAAATTATTAATATAAGGTATAGTATTAAATTATTGCTAACATAGTAATTTTATTTGAGGCTAAGTTGATAGCCTTTATAGAATTTTTCAATCTACCTATACAAGATAAGTCATTAGAAGCTTCTTTGTAAAGCTCTGTATTTGTATTCCAGCCCATACATAGTTGGGAGGTAGATCATTTAAAAGACTTCACAAAGTTAACTTCTTTTGGTAATGAAAATAAATTTAACAGACCTCTCTATTTAGAGCGTAAATACTGATATTGGAGAAAGGAAGTCTTTCTATTAAAAAGTTTGGATGAGAGATTGTCCAATACTGTTGTCTGATAATATGTAGATAATTTAGATCCTTCTTATTTAATTCAGAGCTTGAAGGTCAAGTAGATTACCATTTTGAGTTGTCAGCTGAGTTATTCGTCTATTTTTATATTTTCCTAAATGAGAAGATAAAGAAAAAGAGTTAAATTTTAATTTTTCATTGAATATTAATTAATATAAATGATTCCAAACTGCCTCAGTTGCAGTGCGAAGTATTTGATGGATTGGGAAAAAATAAATTACTTTTTTTCCAATTTCCTTAATAAATTTAATAATTTAATCGGTAATAGGAGTAATTTAACCAATTCAGTAAAGCTTACCTATTTAATTGGTTTTTTAAAGGATTATGCTCTCTTAAAGTAGTAAGCCATCTGTCTATTACAGATGAAAACTATGACATAGCCTTAAGGTTATTAAAGAAAGAATTTCTTAATAGGCCTTTCATAATTAATGAAAATATAAATAATATTTTAGATCTTAAGGTTGATGAAGGCTTTTTGAAATTGAAAGTGTATATAAATGAACTTAGGTCAATGATTTATGAACTTAAGAGGTTATGAAGTAGATTTTTTAGAAGCTGATACACCTGGAAGTCTACTCTTGAGTAATATAATATTTCAAAAATTGCCTAAAGTGTTTAAAAGTGAATTAATACATAAAATTGCAAAATAATTATCCTACTTTGGTACAAATTTTTGATCATTATAATGAGGTTATTAATACTATAAGTATTTTGTCCCAAAATAGGAAGGATGTATCAACCAAAGCTAAAGTAAATAAAGTTTTTCAAGCTACTAAAGCTCCTAAATCTAGTACTCTTCAAAATTTTAAAACTGTAAATAATAGTAAAGATTCTAAAATGTATGTAAATAATAAAATAGAAACAAACTTACAACCCTACAATTTGTAAGCTATGTCAATTAAAAAATCATCCTCTCTATTTATGTGACAAGTATCCAACAGTGCCTCAGCGTAAAAAACGTGCCAAAGAGCTAAACATGTGTCATCATTGTGGAGGTTTGGGTCATGTGCCTGAAAAATGTTATGGTATTAAAATAAATTAAGATTTAATTGTTTTAAGTGTAAAGCTAATTCCCATATAACAGCTTTTTGTCCCAATGAAATCCCAAATGAGCAAAATGAGTCTGTTAGCTCCTTATGTATAAGTTTCCAACAAAATGTGGATAAGGTGTATTTGTTGCCAACAATTTCCTTTCAACTCTTTAAAGGCAACAAAAGGTTACAGTAAGAGGAGCAATAGATAACTGTAGTCAACGCTCTTACATATCTAAAAATGCCATGACAGGTTTAATTAATAATTTTGGTAATTTACATGAATTAGAGTACAATATTCAAACTTTCATTGGTGCAAAACAGCGAAATTTTTCAGCAATTGTTATTGGGTTTACAATTTAATGATCGGAAAGTTTTTAGCATGCCTTTCCTCATTGACAATGATTTAAATTTAAATTATAGAATTCACGGCATGAATAAAGCGTGAAAATTTTAAGAAAAATGGTATTCCTTTAGCTGATTCTTTTTTTTTAATGACAGTGGAGACCATGATATGTTTGACATAGATTGTTTATTAGGCACAGACATTATTCAATTTCTTCCTTCTTTTATTTCCGTTAATATAAATGGCTGGAAGTTGTATTTAAAATTGCAAATAAGTTTATACCTATAGGTAATGTTCAAAATTTTTTAACCAGAAATCAAATCATAGAAGTAAGTAAAGTGAATATGCAATTTCCATTGATAGAAGAGGAGGAGTCTGCTTTAGTAAATGAAACCATTGTAAATTTGATTTTAAATCCTATTAAAAGTAATTTTCACCCTTTTGATAATATTTATGATGATTCTGAAGTAGAACATGGACTTGAATATTTGTTGTCCATGGAGAGTGTTGGTATTCCTACTAAAGAGGATAATGATCTAGCCTCTTATGATGAGATCATGATTAAAAATTTAAGAATGAATTTCTATGAAAGGATGGCAATTATTATGTCAAACTTCCTTGGATAGAAGAAAAATTAAAAATGTATTTTGATAATTTCTTTGAGAGCATTTATGAACCCTATTCTTCTCTTAAGCAAAAGGGACTTGTAGAAAGTTATGAATAATATTTTTTCTCATATTGCAAGACATAATATAAATTGAAAATTGTAAATCTCCTTAAATTTAAGAGATGTGAATTATATATTATACCTCACAGACCTATTAATAAGAAGTGAGGAGCCAGATCACAACTAAACGAAGACCTGTCTTTACAATTGCCTCTTTTAAATATCTAAGACAGCCCTTCCTTGAAATCAGCTTCTTATGCTGGTTTTAGATTAATGAACTCCGCTTTCTAATAATTTACTTTTGGTATTTAGAACTAATAATTATGTTGTCCTTAGTGACATTAAACAAGCCTTTTTGTCTATCAAATTAAGAGACGAAAATGATAAAACAAAATTCTGTTTTTTTATGTATCAGAATGATTGAATTAATCTTCTTTCAGGTTAAAACTTTACTGTTCAGTTATACAGCGTCCCCTTTCATTCTCCATTATATAATGAAACATCATGTAGAAAAGTTCCCTGATGATAAGTGTAGGGATATCTTGTCTTCTAATTTTTTTGTAGACAACCTGATTTTTACAGGCAATAATTGCAAAGAATTGGAAAAGTTGTACCATCTTACTTTTGAAAGAATGAACCAGGGTGGGTTTGAACTTCGCTCTTGGATAGTAATTGTGAGCAGTGTGGGAGAGTATGAGAATGGATGGTAGGTATGTGGAGCATTGAAAAAATGAGTATGAAAAGGTGCTTGGGTATAAATGCAATCTAAAGAAAGATTCCTTGCATGTGTTGTCAGTAAGTTATAGGAGCTCGTGTAGTACAAAGCGACAGATACTTTCTGAAACTTCCAAGTTGTTTGATCCCTTAGGACTTACAATACCTATTACCGTAAGAGGGAAGTTGTTAATGAGAAGTGTTTGGGAAGCTAAAAAAGAATGGGATGAAAAATTACCTGGGGAAATGTTGACTGAATGGGGTAACTGAAGGAGGATTTAAATGAATTGAGTAAGATTGGTTACCACGTCAAGTTGTGATGAAAGGTGACATCCTAGGTCTGCAACATAGGTTTTGTTGCCATATGGTTCAAGATGAAGAAGATAATAACCTTTTGTTTGTCAAACAAGGCCAAAGTAACTAGCTTATCAAAAGGACCTATAGTTCCAACCTAGAACTATTAAGGAGTCCTCATTAACGCTTTAAAATCATATCTCACTTATTTTAGACTCTTATTTTAACATCATTTTTGAATATGTAAATATAGGTGTGGACTCACAGGTAGTTCTTAATTGGCTTTGACAGGTGAAACCAAGGTCAAGGCTAAGTATGTTAATAACAGGTTAAAAGATGTTATCACTTTGTGTGATGACATCAGAAGTAAATATAAACTAAAAATTATTTTTAACTATGTGCAAACTGCTCAAAACCCAGCAGACCTTTTGACCAGGGGTTTAACTTTTAAACAATTTGCGAAAAATTTAAATATGTGGAAACATGGTCCAGAGTGGCTTTGTAAGGATCTGGAGAGGTGGCCAAAATTTCCAATGCTTTCACTTTCTCCAGAATTTAGTAATTTTGCTACATTAAATTTTATACTAATGTAATTAATAATAAACATAATAATATTGATGAAATATTGGAGAAATAAATAAATTTAGTAAATTTGAAAAAGTAATAAATATAACTAGTTATTTGTTTATATTTCTAAGCAAAATTACTAAGGAAGACCCTTGCAAAAAAGCTCTTAAATATTGGATCAAAAAGTACAAAACTCTTCATATACTAAAGAGATTGCATTTTTAAAATCGGATCAAAAGGGTGCAATACCTAACCTAGTTAATAACTTAAATTTATTTTGGATGGTGATGACATTTTAAGATCAAAGGGTAGAATATCTAAATGTACATACTTTAATTATATCAAAAATCCTATCCTTTTGTCAAAATACCACCACTTCACCACCTTATTAATTTTGAAGGCTCATAAAAAAATGCAGCATTTGGGATTAGATAGTACATTAAATTATATTAGAAACCAAGGTTTCTGGATTCCCAAAGCTCGCATAGCAATAAAAAAGGTCTTAAATCAGTGTATGTTATGCAAAAAAAATCAATGTGCGTGCTTTTAAATATCCTAAGTGCACTGACATCCCTAAACATCATATGAATTTAGTAATGCTTTATAAATTCACAGGCATTGACTTTACTGGTCATATATTTGTGACTAATGAGACTACAGGTAAACTGGACAAGATGTTTATCCTTATATTCACATGTTTTAATGTAAGATCAATTCATTTAGAACTAGTCCCTGACATGGGTGTGACAAATTTTTTACTAGCTTTTCAAAGGTTTTGTAACCTATATACCATCCCAGAGTTCCTTTACTCTGATAACGCTAGAACATTCGTGAAAGGGGCAGACATCTTGTCTAGGGCTCTTGGGTCCAATGAATTCAGGGATGAACTCAAAATTAACAATATTAAGCATATTCGTATTCCCAATTATCAGCTTGGTGGGGGTCTTTTTATGAGCGTCAAATACGCACTTTGAAAGTTTGTATGTATAAAGTTATTGGTAGGAAGAGGTTAAATTATTTCGAACTTTTAACAACTTTGTCTTTTATAAAAAATGCTATTAACAGCAGGCCTCTCACATATAGATCAAAGCTAGTGATCTTGAAACCATAACTCCTAACTCATTCATTCGTTTGAATTGTAATACTTCTCTTATTTTAAAGGATGCAAATGAAGAAGTCTGGAAGGAACCAGACAGGGGTTCGTTAGAAAGCACTCTTGATACTCAAGAGCAATTATTTAATCAGTTTAAACAACTATGGTATGAAGCTTACCTATTATATTTAAGGGAAGCTATGACTGATATATATCAAATCTCTTGGGAAAATAAAATCAAAGTAAATGATATAGTGCTAATAAAATCCATCTTAAAGCCTCGTCCCTTCTGGATGATGGAGAAAATCATGGAAGTAGTAATTGGTTATGACTACAAAGGTGCTGTTAAAAGTAAACAAAGTAATGGACAAATATTATACCATTCAATAAGTAATTTTTCCATTATAATTGTCCTTAATAATAGATAAAGTCTCTAATGATAAAGATTAATCAAATAAGATGATAAAAGCAGCTGATTGACTCGGAGGCAAGTAGTTGGTAGACCTAAACGTCAAGCAGCCCTAAAGTGTGACAAGCTCATTAAGTCCAAACTAAACTCATTAATATAGTCATTGTAGCCCAAGGCTACAATCTCTCTCTGGTGAGATAAAAAAAATTATAATTAAAATTTATATTTATTAAATATTTATTTATTTATTAACTTTATAATTCTTTTTAATGTGCTATACTTAAATTTTGTTAGTGGAAACGTTATTCAATTGTTTTTCCCTGTAATATTTGACCAATTGAGCAAGGCGCATATGTATCGCGCAGCCTCCTTTCTTGATCATAATATTATAAATAAAACAAGGCTGATAAGGTTAGTACTTGTGACCATCGTTCTATAAAGTTGTATTTGTTTATATGCAACTTCTAAATTGTTAAACATATAAAAGTGCAAGTTCTACTTAAATTAGACTATAATACTATAATCCTAACCTAGTTTATGTTGGGAAAATATTTATGAAATACTTTTCTCTAATTGAAATTCCTTAAGTTAAAAATAAAGAAGCAGTGCAATATCGTCTTAAATTAATATTTGAAACTAACATCATTAATTGCTCCTATCTTGTGATTCAATGCAAAAGATCTCTGTAATTATAATTATTATTTCGAGGTAGAGCCTGGCCAGGAACTGTTTTGGGTATAATAAATGGGTAGGTCCTATGCAATATTAAAGTTGCCGTAATTTTTTAAGGTAAGACACTTTTATATTTCTTTATTAGTGTTAATCAGTTATTATTTAAATATTTTTTTCCAAGAAGTATATGTTCAATTTTGGTTGAGTTTGGTATTATTATAACTTAGCAAAGTTAACATTACAGCAAATCAGAACTTTCTTAATATGGTTACAATTTTAATAATTCTTAAATAACCAACCTTAAGATTCCTTTGCCAACTTGTAACTTTTTACCTTTTTGAAGGTGGCTCTACCATTGGCCCTACTATAACGTGACGAAATCTGACTCATTTCCATTACCGAACCTGATCAACATGATCTACAATATGTATAGAAATATCTATTTTTCTACTATTGAAATTGTTAAAGGGTATTATCAGGTATCGATGGAACCAGACAGTATTGAGAAAACGGCATTTTCCACACCGTTACCTCAATACGAGTATCTGAAGATGCCGTTTGGGGTGAAGAACGGACCAGCTACGTTTCAGCGTGGGATGATGCTTGCGTTAACCGGGTTGCCGTGGTCTAAGGTGATGGTTTATTTGGACGACATCATCGTTTTCAGCAAGACTTTTTTGAAGACCATCTCATCACCTTAGATTAAGTTCTATCTGCTTTAGAACAGAATGGCTATAAACTGAAGCCCAGCAAGACTCGCTTATGTCGAACTGAGGTGGAGTTTCTAGGCCATTGCATTTCCAGTAGAGGTATTTTACCATTGCAGAAAAATATACAGGGAGCATTGGAGTTTCCAGTACCCACCACTGTGAAACACCTCCGCCAATTCTTAGGAATGGTGAATTTTTATCGACGCCATATTCCTAATTGCTCCCAGATCAGTAAACCGTTATCCTGCCAAACAGGCGGTAAAACCGTCCAATGGACCCCAGAGTGCCAACAGGCTTTTGAGAAACTCAAGAGGGCCCTAGTTAACCCCTGTTTGCTAGGTTTTCCAGATTATGACTCTCACGCTTCACCCATGGAACTTCATGTCGACGCCTCCGACATTGGCGCCGGGGCGTGTCTCTCTCAGATTCAACAAGATGAAGCAAACCAATAGCTTTCATATCTATGACCTTTAATGGTGCTCAGAGGAATTACGGAGTCATAGATAAGGAGCTAACGGCTTTACGATGGGCAGTAAAGTCGTTGAGACCGTTCCTGCGTGGAGTCAAGTTCATCATTTTTACTGATCACATGCCTCTGATATATCTGCAAAATATGAGTCTAGTCGATGGTCGACTAGCATGCACCATGGAGGAACTGAACGAATTTGATTTCGAAATTCGTCACATTGCTGGTAAAAGCAATGTTGTAGCCGATGCCCTTTCTCGCTCACCGATTAATCCCAACTCTGACTCTCCTCCAGATTCTGATGATCATACTGTTAATCCTTCAGTCGACTACATAGCAGAAGGTTTTTCTGTGATCGAGGTAGCGGGTGGGGGCGATTCACTGTTTAAATGTTTTTCTGTTCATCGGTACACCACTGTTGATCATCATTTAGAACTTCGGAAGATTATTATCGATGAACTCCAAAAATACTCTCAAAAATATCGGTTACAGGGCAGACATATCCTAAAGCAACTGCGTCTCCTTCAGCTTCCGGGTCAATTGCCCATCCCAGAAGTCATTGATGCTTTTTGTGAACTCTTCAAGTTATCTGTCTTCGTTTACTACAATGACAATCATCCGATCATCTACGGAAGCCATTTTTCAAACCAAGTTTGTTGTTTAAAGTGCTTAGCAGGCATACATTACAACTATCTGATGCCGATAAACTCAGATGGTGGATTGTCTTAGCCCATCGTATATCTGCCAATACGATTTCATTTTCTGTAGAAATCAGTGAATGAAACAAAGATGGTAGGAAATTGAAACAGAATAGTAGTAGAGGGAACCAGAAAAACCAACAGCAATGATCTCCAATTCTGACTTTTACGGTGGTTAAAAACACGAACTACAGAATGGTGATCTAACAATGGTTAACAATCAGCTAGCAGAGGAAAGAGAAAGCGCATATTCTGACCTGTCGTCTTGTGCGCCTAGCCAACGTAGTTCCTCTCTTTCTCTCTCTTCCTCTTGTGATCTTTGTCTCTGCCTTGTTTCTTCCCCTCTTTTCTATCTTTTCTTGTGCTATTCCTTTGTTGTTCTCTTCTCTAAAGCAAGCCAGACCTGAGGAAGATTAAAAGCAGCATAGTTAATAAAATAAAAGAAGGAAAGATTAAATACAGTACCGGAATCAGAGCCAATGGAGCAAATTTCATTTTCTTTTTTTTTAACATTTACATTAGTTTATAAACAACAGTCTTTACACTTGTATAGTTGTCACAGCCTCACTGAAAACCTGCCTCTCATATTCTTTATGAATTGAATTGCTGGTCTATATTTGTAATATAATGTATTTTAATTTTTATGCACATATTTGGGAGTTGTCTCCTACTTACATTTTCCATTGTTTATCTATTATTCTTTTTATTCTTTTAATTCTGTATATAAAAGTTTACCAGCAATTCGAAAAAATTCATTGTGCACACTACTAATTTTTGAAAATAGTACTTATAGTAAAATCAAACACAACTAATTTTTCCATTTTATTTAGCTAGGATTTGTCATTCATTTAAAAAAATTAATTTAAATAATTTCAAAATTCAAATTAATGACTATATATAAGTAAAATATAAGTAATATATATGTCTTAAAGAATGAAATACTTTATTCTAAAATCTAAAAATCTAAAAATTCAAAAAGAAATTCATACTTGTAAAATTGTTTAATAAGGATAAATTTAAAAACATTCAGAAATTTATAAGCATTTTCAAATTTATAACAATTCGAAATCAGAAATCAAAATGTAAAATGTAAAAACAAATTTATCAGACAATATGGAATTTTTAACTACTTAACTGATTTAACTAAAAAAAATATATATATTTGAAATAAAAATGGTCAATGTAAATATAACTATATGGACTTGCTCGTTGTTTGTTAATATTACAGTGAATATTAATAAATTGGTCCATCCTTCAGACAGGAAAAATATTCACTTTAGCTAGGATGTAAATTAAATGTAAATTTTGGAGCAAGATGACCATAAATTATTGTAACATTTACACTCACATGATGCAGAACTAAAGCGACATATTTCTCCTCCCTACAGTTATACTGTCGAGATGCCACATCTATTGGTTATTGGAGCCAGCCAAGTGGATATTTTCCAGCAGAACCGGCGACTTCTCAGAGAGAAATATGATCTTACTGTTACCACTGACTGTAGATCTGGACGCCCTCTGCCCAAATGTATAGACCAGGTGAAGGCGTTAATGACGAGACATATTGATTTTCTGATGATCTGGGCACTCACACCCCTCGCCTGGCAACGAAAAACTATCTCCAACGGTGAACGAGAAACCACAGTTTTCGGGCCACTTCAAGATTTCTCGGTCGAGGGGGTACCAGCGATAATGGATCAGATCACTCACCTAGCCAGTAGGAAGAACTCCAGAGTTCGTGTTTATCTCGTCATACCACCTGTACAAGATATGTATAGGTTCAACCAAAAAAGGATAACCAGAGCATGGGGACCCGCATTTGCTGATCACCTCAAAGAAGATGCCTCCCTTTCTCCGATAGTGATGAGAGCACATTCCATCAAGGCTTTCACAGCTTTTGAAAATCTAGCCTATCCTTCCTACTCCTGGCAAGATAAGATTTGTCTCAGAGGTAGCCATGTAGCAAATCATTACTATGGTCCATACAAACATGGGAATTACTGTGTAACTCCACACGCCAAATATATCAAGAAACAACAACTGTTCTTGGATTCTCCATTACTTACGGATGGATTGCATGTTAGCCAGATCTTTCTAAAACAATTTATGAAAAAATATAATGGATTCTTCAAGATCAAGTATGAACAAGACCCTCTTACTGCACCTTCACCATCAACATCTGAACAAGAACAAGAAAATCTGACAGCACCTACCACATCACACCAAGATAATGATCAAAATGATAGAATTCTCCGCTCGGTAATCATCGAGAGGGAATTTCCTGAACTTTCTGGACCATCACCATCAACCTCCCGAACGCCTACCGGCATCGAACGTCGTTTGGGTGAGGCCCCTCTTTTACAACGCTCTCAGACACAACTTTCTACTGACAGTAGTTATAGATCACAGCAGCGTTTGCAAGTCGTTTTTCGTCGTCAACTACTACCTCTGGACAAATACAGGCTATGTCACGGGATAGAAATACTCAACTGCAAGAATATCCAAATTTGCCAATATCGCATCTGCCTGAGTATTCCCCCAACCATTATCATCCGGCTTACCCTGCTTACCACTACAGCCCAGCTACCTCTCTGTCTCAGCAGGTGGCTCATGTCTCACCAGAACCGCAGCGACTTGCTTCCTCTGAGTTAAGAGTATTGCTGGAGAAGTTGCATTATCGTTCCTTCCCAGAGCACCAACAGAGATTGTTATTTCAAGCATTAAGGGTAGCACTGGATGATGAAGACAACATTCTCCAAGACCTTCGTCATCATCGATCTCAATAGCCGTACGATAGAGTCTTCGAGAACTTCCAGATCTTCTCATTACTTGTAGGTCAATTTTGACATCAACCCGAATTTCCATTGGGATGTTTTAGAACAATGATGCAAGACACATCCGATTCCTCTCTTCTCTCTTCCCTTTTCTTTTAAACCCACAGTTTAAAGTTCTAAAGTTATATGGGTCAGTCCTCGCATCTCCGCCACTTATTCCCGATTTGCGCTCCTCAGATCTTTCAAAAGATCTAAGAAAAGATAGTGGGGGCGTAAATTTAGTGCGGGGGGACGTAAGGGACAGCTCAATGCCACTCCACTGCTCAAATATGACCCACCCAAATATATATATTTGGGTATTTCTATATATGTTTTATATGTATAACTTTTGACCTAATTATTATTTCTCCCATCTGCATTAATTATCTTCTTTAAGTATTATATAAAGTTTCAGGAAAGTTTTTCTACTAATAAGTAGTTTCAGGTTTTTCTTATTATTTTGATTTATGTCCATCTGTGGGAGATATAATCTCAGATATCCTCCCCATTACGAACAACTTGAATTCCTTCCTAAACCGTGAGTTATATCATCAACATACCTTAAAGTATTCATATTGCAATACCTGTCATACTTTGATATGATTTCCCTGTTCCCAATGTATTGCAATGTTAATGATCTTTTCCCTTTACATACAAAGAGGAATCCTGATCGTATTTAGCAGATCCGAAATCAGATCAGATCTTTCAGTTTTTCTACTTTCCTGAGTTGTGGAAAGTACACACCCTACTTCCGATAGGGTATGTTTCATTTTCATACTTGTTATGAAATTTTTATTATTTATTTATTCATTTATTTATTTATTTACTTATTTATTTGAGTTCATTTATTTATGAATTCTTTTTCTTATAGGTTTTAAGTTTTGGCCGAAAACTTCTTTTTAGTTCCGGATGGAACTTGCGCGCTGAAGAACCTTTATTTTAGTTCCGGGTGGAATTTCATTTAAGTTTTGGAGAAAAGATTTTGTTTATTTTTGCTGAATACATTCCTAGCCACCTTCAGTCAAGTTTCTTCGGATATTTACATCTCTTGGATTCTGCAACTTGGACAAAGCTCTCAGGGATATTAAGGTTGTCAATTAAAGTCCAAGCTGAGTATTGCTTTATTGTTTTGCATCATACATCCCATTATTTTTTCATACCACACCATCTTGCTTCATCATTTCATGGTGTCACTTCGGATGGTATTTGTTGGACATCATTTGAATCAGCAAACGGCTCTTCTGTTTTCATTTTCTGTAGATGAGTTACTCATATCTGTAAAATATATAAATAAAAATATAGCAAAGTTTGATTATTCATTTGTCGATTGAATCCTTGGTTTGTGATAGTAGCTGTAATAAATGCAGAGATACCTCATACATTATCTTTCAGTCACATATGTAATTTTTCATATCCGCATATAATCTTTCAGAAATATACCTAATCTTTCGGTCGTATACGTAACCTTTCCCCATAAAGTTTGATTGGCCATTAGTCATATTAGCCTAACCTAATCGAGTTTTTATCTCCTTACATCTCGTCCCTTCTGTCACTGCCACCGTCTCTGATCTCAGAGCTCTGTCGTCGTATTTAAATGGTGTTTATGTTAGGGTAGAAACTTTTGGGAATTAGCTCTTCGGGTATTACTGTATAGGTTTTTCTCGGGACGCACTTAACCTTCAGATTACAGGAAAATGGCATCCTGCCAGCTCCTCTCCGTTAACAGCGGTGCTTCCTTCTTTCTGCCACCTCTGTTCTGTGGAATTCTCTTACAGTCTCTTTTTCCTGCTGAATTTTAATCTCCCTCACTTTAAAGCCTTCGTCTGTGCTCATCTGCGTAATTTACACTAGTGGATGAAATTTTAGCGTGCAACGCCCCCTCCCTGAATAGGGCTCTGCCCATGAGTGGTGGTGACAAACTGTAAAAAAAAAAAAAAAAAAAAAAGTATAATGAAAATTCACTTCTTATCTTCGCAAGAATTGTGGAGTAATAGTATTCACTTTAATAATAGCTCCTATAATTTTTAGGAAAGTTCATTGTAAATTTAATGATTACAAACTCACAAAATTTCCACTTATTAACAATTACTGTACTTATAAATACACTAGAAAAAAAAAAAAAAAATATCCACCCGATCTGGTAATACCCAAACTAAAATTTTATATCTTTTTATTTATTAGTTTATAACTCAATGTTTGTATTATATAAATAGGACACTTTGAATAACACAAACATAAAGAATCCAAGAGAAAAAAAAAATGTTCTCAATTAGATACTAATAATCGTGACACCTCACTTATAAGAAACAAATACTTTAGATTATTAGATTATAAGAAATATTAACGTAGTGCCCGATACTTTGAACACACACTACACCACTATTTGTTTTGAGCACACAAATTAATATATACCTATGGTATCAATCATTTGTCAATTTAAATATGTATTGTAACTCTGATGTTTTACATGTTTTCTATCTTTATCTAATCTTTTTATTTTTAGAAGTTGGTCTCTAATTAATATTTAGTTAATCCAAATGTTCTCTCCCCGAGACTTAGTAAATGGAGGATAGTAGGTACTTTCTTTTCGGTTAAACAACCTAACAAAAATTCCTATGGAGCAATAAACTATTTATAGACTCGGCCGGGGCCCCGGTCGGTTCCTACCCGACGGCAATAAACTTTAAGAAGCAAAAAGAGTCCCGAAGGAGCAATGCTTTGTCCAATATCAAAAAAAGATTCTGAAAGGGGAAAAAATTCCCTTTCAAGTATCAAAAAGGGTCCCGAAGGGCCAACCTAAAAACAAAAAGGTATTTTTAACTCTATTAGCAATTGATTAGCCAATTTTATGTTATGTTACCGGTAATCTAATTTATGATTTCACAAGTCTGGACATTGGAACATTCATAATTAAGTGGTATCAAAGCTCTTACCTCAATCAACGGTTGATGTTCCTACTTCATTGGCTTTGATGAGAACCGAAGGTTTATTTGGGCTAGTAATGCCTAGAGCATGAACACATTCCCAAGTAGGAATTTTAAAAAATATGTTCTATTTACAATTTCATCACAGACAGAATGAGTAAACTAAGAATTAATTACTTGATACAATAATCAAATTAATATAATTATTTTGCTAATGCGAATACTTTGTTGAAAGAAATCCAGATTACAAAAAAAAAAAAAAAATCAACGAAACTCCAATTGTAAAGGATGTTGAAGATAAATCTATAGTCAGGTGCTGAAAAAGAAGAAATATATATAGTCAACAATTGACTAATAGGTACTATTTCTATATATAAGATATTAGACCAGACTTCAAGTACAGGTTTCAAGTTGCAGATGATACCAAATGGCCACCACAGTTAGTAAAGTACTGATGTATAAAAATTCAAAATTATCTTGCCTAAAAACTTTTGGTGAGCAGTGATAAGTGGCAAATGAATTATTATAGTAGTAAAAAGGTGTAAGGTTCTTCACCTAGGTACTCAAATAAAATATTAACAACATATGAATGGGGTGGCTTGAGTTTGGGACCGAAGAAAAAGATTAGTGTGATTAAAGCAGTAATTGAAAGCAGCAATCTTTGATTTCGGAAGCAATGAATAAGCTAATAAGAGGCTAGGCATTAATAATCGCAATGTGTTACAAGAGCAAGGAAGTTATAAGTAAACCATAAACAGATATGTTAGGCCAGTAATTACAGTACAATGCACAAGTTTGGGCTCTTATTTAAAGAAAGTCTTAGACATGCTAGAGAGAGTGCAATAGAGCAACAAGGATATTTCTGGGTTTGAGGGAAAGAACTATGAGGAGAGGGTGAAGGAGTTAGGATGTTTTCTGTAGAAAGGCGATTTCTCAGAGGGACATTAGGAACAAGTCTAAAAAAATAATTACATCTATTGATATATGGAGACCAATAAATTCTTCATAGTAGAAAACGGACGGGAGACCAGGGGATAGATAAGAAAATTAAGAGAAGCATGCCATCTTGATATAAAGCATTCATTTAGTATATAGGGTTGTTAAATTTTGAAATGGTTTGCCACAGGAGGTTGTCGAGTGTGACTCGATTGCAACATTTAAGAAAGGATTGGATAAGTATATCAACATTTGAACATTAGAAATAAAAAAAACAGTAAGAAGCCACATGGGCCTATCGAGACTGTCCCAGTTAAGCCAACAGATCAATGCACAACCAACATGCTGCATGCAAATCACAAAGCACCAAAGGGTTTGTCAATAACTGAATAGTAGACACAAAGTCTACAACTAAAAGAAAAAGAAAAACTAACGCTAAAGTACCCTACATGCTAACCACACTACAAGCTTTAATTACTTTATAGTAATAACATGCAATTTAACCTTAACTACTCTAACTAAAAACCAGTCAATTTGGCTTAGTTAAAATATAGCCTACTAGGCCTATATGATACCCAAACCATCCATATGCCTACCCAAACCATATTTCTTAAATGTTGCAATCGAGTCACTCAACAACCTCCTGTGGCAAACGAGTCCATGTTTAACAAACCTGAAATTTATGAATTAAAGCCTCTTAGATCTAGATTGTTTTTCTTCTTTTTAATTTTTCTATTATGCAACGGGTCTCCTGTCCATGCTCTTCTATTAATAATTTATTGGTTTCTGTATATCAATAATAGACTTAAATATTTTGTAGACTTGTATCATGTCCCCTCTGATAAATCGCCTTTCTACAGAAAACATTAATAACTCCTTCACCCTCTCCTCATAGCTCTTACTCTCAAACCCAGAAATCATCCTTGCTGCTCTACATTGCACTCTCTCTCTAGCATATCTAAGTTTTTCTTTAAATAAGGGGTCAAAACTTGTGCACAACACTCTAATACTAGCCTAACATAGCTATTATACAGTTTATTTTCAAAGCAACATATAAGATCATATGAAGAATGGATATTCGGCGCAGTAGGCTCATATGAAGATTTTCTTCCCATAATTCAAGAAGGAATGGATGAAACACCACATAGCGTCCGGTAGCTCAGCGGTATAGCACTCTCCCAACTACACGAGAGACTCAGGTTTGTCACTGGTCAGGCGTGTGAGTGTGAGCTGTTCTTTCTTGACTTAAAAATTGGGCACATCCCCTCCTAGATTAGGGCTCTGCCTGTGAGCGGTGATGTTAACTTAAAAAAAAAAAACTTCCTTGCTCTTGTTTATTATGCGCAGCATCTTATTAGCTTTATTCATTGCTTCCAAACAATGATTGGCTACTTTCAAATTACAGCTTATAATCACACCTAAATCTTTTTCTTGGTACACAGACTCAAGCCAATCCCCATTCATATCTTAGTTAAAACTTTTATTTGAGTAACCTAGGTGAAGAGACCTTACACATTTTACTATTAAAATTCATTTGCCCCTTGTCTGCCCACCCAAGAAGTTTATCAAGATCATTTTAAATTTTTATACATCCTTCATGTTTCCTAACCAAGGTAGCCACTTTGGTATCATATGCAAACTTAGAAACCTTGCATTTAAGTCCCTGGTCTAAGTCATTTATATATGAGGAACAATAGTGGCCCCAGCACTGAGCCCTGTGGGACACCACTCTTCACTATTTCCCATGATGACTTATTGCCATTTAGTTGTACATACTGTTTTCTAGTCCACAACCACTCTTTAATCCAAACAATGTACCACTCCACCTATACCACATTGCAATAACTTCATCATCAGACTTATGTGGGGAACCCTATTAAAAGCTTTGCTAAAGTCTAAATATAGCTATAATATCAACTGGATCTCCTCAGTCAATGCAGTCAGTAATGTATTCCATAAATTCTAAAAGGTTTGTCTAACATGACCTACCCTTTCTGAAACCATGCTGGGAGTTGTACAATACCTTGTTATCTTCCAAATATTTCTCTATACATGACCTTTCAGTAACTTTTACAGAACCTTTACAACCAGAGATATTAAGCTAACTGGCCTATAATTTCCCAAGTCTTCCTTACCACCTTTCTTATAAAAAGACACAAGATGTGCTGTTTTCCAGTCATCTGGTAGCTACCTCACCAAATGTTATAGATTGCTTAAAAATCAAATGCAGTACCTTTGCAATGCTGGTACTACCCTCCTTCATAATTCTACCATATATACCATCAGGACTTGGTTTGGGTATTATATAGTACAGCATATTTTGACTAAGCCAAATTGGCATGTTTTTTGTTACAGTAGTTAGTAAGGTTAAACTGCATGTTTCTATAAAGTTATTAAAGCTTGTAGTGTGGTTAACATCTACTTTAGCTATAGTTTTTTTTTTTAGTTGTAGACTTTCTGTATATACTGTACCATACTATGCAAGTTATTGACAAGCCCTAGGGTGCTTTGTGGATTTGCATGAGCATGTTTTAGACTTTGTGTATACAGTATATACTATGTAAGTTATTGACAAACCATAGGGTGCTTTGTGGATTTGCATGAGCATGTTTGGTGATTGGTTCTGTTGCCTTGAATGGCACAGTCTCGATAGGTCCCATATGGCTTCTTACTATCTTTTTATTTATAATATATATATAAATATATACAGTATGGTATATATTAGTGATGGGACGATTAATCGTCATCGGCAAAAATCGGCATATTTTTTTCCAATCGTCATTGTCAATTTTTATGATTTTCTCTAATTGAAAAATATTAAGAATTTTGGATAATATTAAACCAATAAATATATATATATATATATAATATATATATATAATATATATTATATATATATATATAATATATTATATATATATATATTATATATAATATAATATATAATATATATATATAATATGTGCACCATACAAAATTTGAGGCCGATACCGATACAAGTACTCGCAATTTTTTCATTGTAGTGTAGTGCAAATGATTGAAAACTATCACCAAGAAAAACGACTAGATACTATCAGTTGGCGGAAAGTTAAGCAAAGTTCCCACGCTAAGTAAACTTTGCAAGAAATTACTTGGCCTGTCCTCGCAACTAGTGTTCCAAGTGAGAGAGTATTTAGCAATGCTGGCTAATATATGATGAAACGAGAAACAGATTCTCAGCAGAAAAACGGCGTCAAAATTGATGTTTCTCCAGCACAGCCTTCCTATATTTACATTTCAATACTAGTGCAAAAAAGTATATAATCCTTTGTTAAAAATCCCTTCATTAAGGTCGGAGGGATGGGGAAAGAGGTGTGGGGTGCATTTGAGTGTTGTCCCATCCTCGCCCCTGGGTAACTTTTATTAATAGATTGTGGCTAAAACTCGAAATTTATTAGGCATATATATATATATATATAAATATATATATTATATATATTTATATTATATTAATATATATATATATATATATATATATATATATATATTATATTTATATATATATATATATCAGACATCCAACGATCCGCATCCGCGCGTGATGTTAAATCAAACATTCGCTATCCGGGATGTCGAAAAAAAGTGACATTCTGATTGTCACTAATATTATATTAATATATATATATTATTATATATATAGATATAATATATATATAATATAATATATATATAATATATATATATATATATAGTATATTTAAAGCCCGTTTCGTTTTTATAATCTGGCTACGAAACGTAAAGAAATGGCTTCGAGTTTCGGTTCGTTTTTGTCAAACTTACCAAAAATTGTAAAGCAAATGCTTCAGACTAAGGATTTCCTCATGTCGAAGGGTGCTATTTCCCGTGCTAGCCGAATTAAGCACGTTCTTAGAAAATGTAAACAAATTTTGATGCGGCTCGTTTGGCCCCGCCTGTATGGATGCATTTTCATTCAATAAAATCATCTTTTAAATCAAACGTGTTCCAAATGAATAAAGTAAATCACAATAATTGCATCAATTATCTGTATATAAACCATTTTATTTTTTTATTTCTGCTTATTCCAAAACCACGTACTCCATCACAATAGCTGATTTCAATTGTTTTAAAAAGAAAAGTAAGCCTAGCACGAAATCGCGGTCGTTTTAACAGGAAATTCTGTGCTAAAACTGAGTGAGCATTTCTTATCGAGTGTAAGCACAAATGACAAAAACCAAAAACGGTCTAAATTAAAAGCAAAGTAATACTAAAATTCATCTATCGTAAACACTTTGGTATTATTACAATTACGATTAAAGGAGATATAAACTAAGAAATTAGTCCAAGTAAAGTATTTGTGGGCTTGCTAATTTATTTATCGGAATCCCACTACTATTATTTACTTGGACTAATTTCTTTTTTCTATCTCCATTAATCATTGAAAATTGCAGGTCTAAGGTCCCGCAAACACAAGCCTTTGTTATTTGTTCTTATGGGAGTTTTTCCATGAAGAAATCACCTTTCTAAGTATTTCTAGCTTTATCCTTTATCCCTCTAACATTTTGATAAACTTGTTTATTCTGTTTCTTGATAACACTTATCGCCCTAAAAATTTATAGCATATGAATGTTCCTAAATTCCTGTTTATTCGCTCGGATTCCCTGCATGGACCCCTTTCCATGTTTTCCTTTTCAAATTAAAAACATTTAAACCAAAAACTTTCCCACAATGCAAGTCTTATATTCTTTTATTAACAACAACTCAATTACAGTTTCTTTACGATAAAGAAAGCATCTCATGAACTTGAGGTCACATATCGTTTACAAAATAAATGTGTCGACTGTAACGTCGACTATGTAGTCAAACTTTCCTATAAATAAAGATGCAAGCCTTCAAACACATGACATTCCTTCGAACTTATCTCTCCAGCTCTCAACCAGAGAATTTAGCTGTCAGAGATCACTATGACCTCAAGAGGCCCTATACCTTTTCAAAAATTCTCCATTTTCCAAAAGCTTCTACAGATGAATTTAAAATTTATATATAAAAACACTTTAAACCTACACTTAACATCCATAGGATTTCTTTGGCACTCTGATTGCCTGAACTAATTCCTGAATTTCGTGCAAAACACCATTTCTTATGAGGTTTACTTTTGTTTTGCAAGCAATTGGAATTAGATGCTGTGATTGAGCCCGTCGATTTCGGATAAATAGAAATATATAAAAAATGGTTTATATTGCAAAAAATTGATCAAACATTGAGATGGAGTTTATTGATTTGGAAGAAATTAGATTTAAAGCTGATTTTATTGAATGAAATATTCATTACTTCAAAAAAATGACGGCGTGGTAGGCCTTACCACGCCGTCATTTTTTTGTTTGCACAATTTCGTAAGAACGTGGTAAAATCAGCAACACAGGAAAAAGCAACTTTATAGAATTACGGAAATCTTACGTGTAGAAAGCATTTTTTTCGTTTTTGCGCTAAGTTTAACAAAAACGAACCCAAATTCGAGCATTTCTTACATTTGGGTAAGCACAAAGCAAAAACGAAAAGCCGATATCTAACATACCAGTAGGTCAATCAGATACGGAATTATCAGACAATTACGGATATATTAATTATATATATAATATATATATATAATATATATATATTATATATATATATATAGATATATATATTATATATATATATATATTATATATAATATATATAATAATATAATATATATATATATATATATATATATAGGTATATATATTTTTTTTTTTACAGTTATCACCACCGCTCACGGCAAAGCCCTATTCAAGAGGGTGTTACACTCACATAATTTCAACTACGGCAAATTAGAGATGGCACAGGGACCGCGGCTTTAAAGTGAGGATTAAAATTAGTAGGGAAACACAGAAGATGAAAGAATTCCACAGAACAGGTAAGAAGGAGGCACCCAGCGAACTAGTCTGAGTGCTAACCAGTCAACACAAAACTTCAATGTGCCAACACAGCACCTCCTTGATGCTGCGAGGCACGTCTTAAGAAGGGGGCGGCACGGCGAGTGGAAAGCTCCCTCGAACACCTGCGCCGCTGCGATACCTATAGAAAGAGATAAAGCACCAACACATCGCGCCGCCAAAGATAGAGGTCAATGTGAACTAGAAAGTAACAGGACAATTATAAGTCTTTTAGCCTTTTGACTCGACCCTATCCAAAAGCCGGTGAAACCGAGCCCCCCCAGATGTATTGAGAGCAGTACTCCATTACAAGCGGATGAGACCCTTGTAAACTTGTAATTAACTGTGAAGAGGAAAAAAGTCACGAGTCTAAACAGAACTCCACAGTTTCTTTGAGGCCGCCCTAGCACCCATTGTGATGTTGAGGTTTCCAAGACATTTTTTGGTTTATGTTAAGGCCAAGGATGTTAGATTGTTCAACAGAGAGACGAGAGAACCGTCGAAAACGATAGGAAAGTTAGAAGGTGTCTTGAAGAGGGAGATTTGTTAGAGTTGGTTTTAAAGAATTAAAATTTCACAAGGTTGTGACGACCCCACCCGAAATTCTATCCAGATCAGCTGAGAATAGAATCGGAAAGGATTAAGACGAGATGAGGGAATTCTAGAAGTAAAAGAAGGAGCAGAATTGAAATGAGTGGAAGAATGAGGGTCGAGTCATCAAAGGCATATGAGTGGATAGAGTTTAGATGTGCAGGTGAGGTGTGAAAATCATTTTAATGAAAAGCAGGAGAAATAACGTGTAGGGCATGTCAAATATCATCATTTGTAAGGTACGATGAACCTTATTCCCATGAAGGGAATCACACTGAGGCGTGATTGGACAATAAAGGAGAGTATATAAGGAAGAATGATGATGCTGCCCACAATGTCTTCGCTATGGGTTTTGGAAAAAATAGCAAAAAACAAACATAGAAGCCCCGATCAATTGAGCTGCTATTCTGAAAGATTTATCTACAGGATGGCGCTAGCATGCCATAAAGTGTATATATGTGCAAAGATGAGAAGGAGGAAAGTCCCAAAGGAGCGTGGTTGATAGCTATGTGGTTCGTGGCACGGACTGTTATAAGTAGCTCCCTTTAAAATAATGATTGATAACAAGAGTGCCTTTATGTTAACAGCCGATGCCATACCCGCGCCATCAAATGCTATATGGATTTGGAGGTGTCAAGCCGCCACCACGCTTATATCGTCTGCTCCCCGGTCAATGGTAACGGTATACCGAAATTCTTAAGGCTGAGGGTCGGAAAACCACATTATAAAATTCTGTTCGTTAGAATAGGCCACCAAGCTATATTAGGTATCACACCCGGGTATTAGACTCTACAATCTCGCATAGCTTCCGTAAAGCCGAATTAACTCATTGTTAAATTGTTTTAGTGATATTGTGAAGCTTGGTTTTTTTAGCAGAATTCCGGAATGATAATTTAGGGAATGAGATCCAGCCTAAATTTGAGAAATGTGGTCTAAGTATAAATGACCCTGCGGATGTAGTAAAGAGAGTGCTCCTCTCAAAGTATCTAGCAATAGATAATAGCTAGGAGCTTATAGCTATTAGCGCTACTAAGCTTAGAAGGATCTAGAGCCGGCCTAACATACTGGTTCCTGCTTCTTTGGGCTTTTTACAGAATGTAAAGAAGTTATGTTAATTTAAAATGACTATCTTTTATACCAAACACTTTTTACATGAACGACTTACCGAGAATAATATTAAAATTGCGTGGTCCGCTTTAATTTTCATGGGGCATCCTATGAGAGTATGCCTGTATTTAGTTAACTCTACATACTTTTTACATATACGGATGGTCCTTGATTTGGACGGTATTTGTGTTTTGCCTTCAGTTACACATTTAACATGCGCTTAGAGCACCTTTCATATACCTCGTCAAAACTCGGGAGGAATTGGCCATGGTCGGCACCCCCGCCTTCTAACGTTCATATGATTTCAAAGAGTCTCTCCAGTGCGTTCAACTTTTTGTATAAACTACTAATACTGTCATCAATCCCACGGCAAAAGGGCATAGGGCACCTGAGACAAAGATATAATGTGATAAGGAGAGCAAGCGTGCAGTTTTTTGCACTTATGGCCAGATCGTTCCAGTTTTTAATTTAATATGTACCTCTTGACTAGTTAATATATCGTTGTGTCCCTTTATTTGAGCCCTTTGCCGATGTAAAAATAGTTACATTGTAGGATGACCGCTAAATGACAATTAGCCTTTGTACTAAGTTGTATAGTTGAAGAGTTCCTTATTTGGCCTTGGTTCTTTCTTAAGCAAACATGTAACACCATGACGCGTATTTCGGATAGTTATAGGAGTGTCCCGCTTGGTAAAATCCCAGTTTCGATGATAGACAGGAGTATTTTAAACAACAGATTATATGTACAAGATTGTGTACATAAATGAGACTTATGATGTGTTTTATATTCCATTGGGCGTCGAATAGAAAGCCAGAAAAATTTTACCCATGTGGTCATTTTTTGATACTTAATAAAAAAAGAAAATATGTGCCCTTGAAATTCTCACTCAAGATTTTCGATTCTGGTTATTTGTCGCTCCAAATGGCCTTTTGCTTAATTGCACCTACTCAGTCTTTGTGGGACTATCAGGCGATCCCATCAACAAAATGAAATTGGTTCGCAGGCCTCTTCGTTCTCACTAGATAAAATCGTTCTATTAGTTTTAAAGAGATAGTATCTCTCTTAAATTTATAAGTTGACAAGATCTGAAGTAATGTCCTAGCTGAATGAAATTTATGCTTAGACCT